>CAUYLG010038827.1:0-55424 GCA_963573385.1 Cacajao melanocephalus
ACCTTCGCCTAATCTCTCAGGTTCAAAGGCATGAGAAGGAGGAGTCAAGATTCTTTTAATTTTCTTTTCATGTGGATATCCAGTTTTGTTTTATTTATCCATATGTTTTATATTTTAGAGACAGGATCTCACTCTGTCGCCCAGGCTGCAGTGCAGTGGTATAATCACTGCTCACAGCAGCCTCAAACTCCTGGACTCAAGGGATCCTCCTGCCTCAGTGTGCACCTCCATGCCTGGCCTATGTTTTAATTTTTTTGTAGAGACACAGAGTCTTATGATGTTGCTCAAGCTGGTCTCAAACTTCTGGGCCAAGCAATCTTCCCACCTTGGCATTCCAAAGTGCTGGGACTACAGGCGTGAGCCCCACCATGCCTGGCCTGATATCCACTTATTTTAGTACCGTTTGTCCTTCTGCGGTTTTGGGCCAGTTGTCAAAAATCATGGGACAGTGCCTATTTCTGGACTCTCTGCTCTATTCCAGTGACCTACTTATCTATGGCCTTACTGCTGCAAGATTCGCCATGAACACCGCAGCTCCGTCATCGGTCTTGACAACTCTTCTGATGGTGCCATTTCTTTCCAGATTGCTGTGGCTACTCTTAGACCTTCACCTTCTCTATGAACTTCTAAATCATCTTGTTAATTTATAGAAAAAGTCCACGGGGACTCCAGTTGAGATTTCATTGAATGATTAGATGAATTAGACATGGTATACTCAGAAATAAATCTCTCAGATAATTTTTGTTGTAGAGGTTTTACACACACATTGTTAAATTTATTCCTAAGTATTTGATTTCACTATTATAGATAGCATTTTAAATTTTATTTTAAATTAGTCATCAGTAGTATAAATACAACTGATCTTTATATATTGACTTGGTATCCTGTGATATTGCAAAATTCACTTACTAGTTCAAGTTGATTTTTTTGCCATCTCATTTCACCTGTAAATGAGGATAGTTTTCCTTATTTATTTCCAATATTTATACTTTTATTTCTTTTCCTCATCTCTTTGCACTGGCTGGAACCTCCCAGCCCAATGTCGACTAGAAGAGATGAAAGCAAAAACAAAAACCCTTCCCCTTTTCCCCATTTTAAGGGGGAGTTATTCAGTATGTCATCATTTGTTATGATGTTGGTTGTAGGAAAAAAAGTCTGTTTTAACAATGCTAGCCATTTGGGAGAGTAAGCACCTGTCCTCATCTGAAGGCAGGGACTTCTGAAGTCCTCTGTGCTGAGTTCTGAATGACTTCCGGGTCACAGTTAGCTCATGGATACTTTCAGCTAGAGCTGCAGAGGCATTCCTGGGTTCCATGACCCCCACTGGGCCCCAGGCAGGCAGAGGTGAAAGCAGCATCCTCAGGCCCAGTCCAGCCGAGTGTTTCACCTCTCTCACTCTGCCAAGGACAGGAAGAGCTACGGTCCTAACCTCTCCCTGCTCCTTCTCCACTTTACGGCCATTAGGACTAGGTGATCCCCTGCTCCAGGATCTCAATCATAAAGGATAGAGAAGCATTTGCATGAGGCAAAGGTGGACCAGAAGTCCAGGCCAGCGTTCGTCCCCACTCGGCCTTGCTGCTCCGTCTCCTCCAGTCTAGGACCTGCCTGTGTGTCAGGGAACCATAGGGCCGGGCTCGTGCGGGTCAGAGAACCACCAATGAGGTGGGGGAACAAGGGTCATGCTTCATTTAGAGGAGCACACAGTGCACAGGGGGCCCAGCCGGGCAAGACGTGCATCCTGAGTGAGCCGGGAGGGACCACCTGTATTCAGTGTGCCTCCTGTCTCCCCACTTGTCAACTCTTGTCACACGCTGGACAAGCAAAGACGTAGGAGAGAACCACTCCATGTCATTGAATAAACCTGTTAGAACTCTGTCTGATAAAACCCACAGTGAACAGAGAAGAGAATCATCATGTTTCCACGTGTGGCCGGCCTGGGTGCAGCCTTCTGATGGATCCCTGGAAGACTTCAAAGCCATTTCATCTCAGGCCAGGTATGGGATCCTCTGATATTTGTTGATTCTCTACTATATGAGAGACTTAAGGCTTAGAAAATAAAAAAGTTGGGGGCTTTAAACTACCATCTCCTCTCTTCCTTTGGTATGATGCATGAGAGCAAAATGTACAAAAGGGCTGTATTATGTTCAAGATACAGACCAAGGAATGAAACCCAGAGAGCAAGAGGCATGGCCGACAGCAGCAGGGCCGGGGCTGGGTCCAGTCCTCTGATTGTGGGCTCTGCGTCAAGGAGGCCTTGGGCTGCTTGAGCCACACACGTTGATATCTGGAGTAACTAAACCTGCCCTAATTGATAGACCATTTGACCTAAGTCTGAGATAGGAAACAAACACAAAAAAGGGATCGCTATAAACACAGTGGCACAGGCACGGAGCCGTTTCGGCATGTTGCAGAGAGAGCTGATTCCAGGGTGCTGATCCCTTGAGGCCACGTGAGGGCTTCATCCCCGGCTTGGCCACCCACACCTCCTCTGAGCCTGCGCCTTCTCATCTGGATGAGAATTCCAGCCTCACGGGATAGTTGTAGGCAACATTGTTTATTGCCTGCAAAGCTCCCTGTGTGGTTTTGATGAGGGACCAGCAAAAGCAAATTCCTTCTGCTCTCTGTTGACTTCAGACACAGCATCTTTGTAGATTTGACTGAGTTGCCACCGTCTGACAACTCTGAAGGATTTGATTTACTCCGGACACCAGACTTCTCCAAGCTGGTGGTTAACAACATCCTAGAAAGGTTGTTAGCTGATGGCTGTGGGCCACATCATTTCTCAGAGATTCTGCACCTCTTTGGAGCACTGGCCGGGTGCTGCTTGGAGGAACTTTCTGATATTAGAAATGTCAACAGATGGTTAGATGTTCTGGGGCATCCCGTCCACCAGGCAAGCCCAAAGCAAATCTTCTTCTGGAGTGAGTGCATGGGTCCAGGAAGGCCAGGTGTGTCGTTGTGTGGGGCGATGAGTCCATGAGGAAATGAGGTGCCAGTCCCCCCGGCTCCTCACAGGGATGAACTGGGACCCACTTCTGACCAGTTAATTAATGGACTGGAGACATGTGACTCATCTGAGGACCGAGTCCTCACAGGGCACTGGGTGGAACAGTAAAGATAAACAGTGGCATGACCTTTAATGCCAAAAAGGAATGCGTGCTCCATGCCCACCTGGGGCGCTTGGCCTTTACTGCAGCTGAGGCACTGCCTCTGTCTGGTTTTGGGTGCTCAGCGACTGGGACGCACTGCGGCATGTTGGGTGCAGCTCACGCTCCCCACTGAGTCCGTGGCAGAGGGCAGCAGGGGCTTAGGGCACCAAAAGGCCCAGGGAGGGGAAGGGGTCCACCCTGGCCAGGTGAGAGCCTGTGACCATCCCAAGAGTAGGGGTGCACAGTTGTCTTCAGTGCTGCGGGCCTTCCAGCAGGCCAAGGGCGACGCTATCAGAACCTCATCATAGACCGTTTAAGGCTTAAGTGAGGTTACAGGTGAAATGCTGAGAACAGTGGCACCTTGCAAACGTTTGATAGAGGTAGTATGTTCTCTGTGTGGATGCCTGTGGGGAGAAGTGAAAGGAAGGACGCATGAGAGCCAGCCTATGATACCTAAGGACAGAAACCCCTCCCTCAGCCCAGCCGGCTGCTGACTCTATGCGACGAGGGACACAGACCCTCACAATCTCAGTGTCCTGCCCTGCTCCTGTGAGGTGGGAATCATTATGCTCACTTCACAGACACAGAAACTCAGAGGGCTTAAGGGTGGTTGAAGGATGCTACAGGCCTGGACTCGAATCTGTGTCTTTGCTTCCTAAGGCGATGCTCCTTCAACCAAAACCAGAGCATCCCAGCTGTAGATCCCCTACTCAATCCCCAAGACCCCCACCCACCACCTCGTGGCTGCCTCTGCACCTCCAGCGAGAATCCGTGCATCCCTTCCATCGACTGCCTTTCTGATGCAGCCCCCGACCTGCACCACCTCCCATCACTGGAGAGGACTCCTTTTCTCCTGGATTTCCTATAGGAAGTTTCAAAATACTCTCCAGGTTTTCTGTGGGTGGATTATCCTCTTGGGATCTTTCTAAGCGAGTCCTGTGTTTTACCACAGCTCCCCCCACACAGCTGAGCAGCTGCACGGCGGGGGCCTTGGTTCTCCTGCCCCATTCGTGTGTTGTCTGTTGCAGACATGCTGAGGTCCTGACCTCAGAGCTCCACACTGACATGTGCTCAAGCCGGTTTACAAACCCTCCCAGGACCAGGCCCACTTCCCTCTTCCAGGACAGGCTCTGGAGCTCCAGCTATTAATGGAAACCTTCCGGCCAGCATTCTCTGTGACTCCCAGCCTCCCACACTGCTGTGTCTTCACGGCCACCACACAGCTCCCCTCGAGGACTGTGACCACCAGCCATTGTCTCTTTGGGCCTTACAGGATATATCCCCATTTCCCCATTTAATTGGGAGATTTTGCCAAGAGAGTTTTCTCTGCTGGCTCTAGTGCCAGCAGGACCATTAATAGCTGTGCCGTTTTCACTTTCCAAGCCTCAGCTTCTGTGCATAAAAGAATAAGGTTAATCATGATTTCCTCCTCCTGAGTCGCTATCGGATGAAATGAGGTTATGCACACACAAAGCAAGGACCTGCATCTGGCAGGAGGAATATCTCATTCATTGCCATGATTGCGTCCGATTATGTGAGATGGGGGCTCCCAGGCCTACCCAACAAAATACACTTCTCCAGCTTTCAGAGGCCAGCATTCCTAACTTCTTGCCATAAATCCCTATCACAGTACCAATTTAAACACATCCTGGTATAACTCAAATCCACAGCCCCTGCTTATGCCACGTGTCAACCTTTTATTGTCATCGGCTTCCTGAACAGTGGCTTTAACAGAAACACAGGTTTGTAAGCTTGGAAGCTACTCAAACATCTCAGTCATTCAGAAATAAAGCACTTGTTGAGCAACTTGTCTGCGCCAGTCGTATTAAAGTTCTCCATAGAAATAGAACCATTGGATACATAGAAAGGGAGGAATGAGTGCGGATTTCTCATGTGAGTTGGCTCATATGATTACAGATGATGAGAGGTCCTGGTGCCATCTATCTGGTTTCCCTTAGCCTAGTCAAGTTGACACCTAAAATTAACCATCCCGCAATACACTAGCACCTAGGAATACAGAGCCAAGGAGGGCAGGACTTTCCCAGGCCTCAAGGTCTCTCATGCGCTGAGCAGACAGGCATGAAGCAGCGCCTCTCACAAGTAATTACATCCTGAGGTTGGTGGCAAGGGCTGCAAAGGAGAAAGATTTCTGCCAAATGCAAAGTTGCACTAAGTCCTAAGATAAACCCAAATCTGAACTGCAAAACTGTGGGCTGTGATGTTCACCCCCACCCAAGTGGTTATGTTGCTACATAGGCTCCAAACACAAGTGAAATCGGGCTGGGTATCAGGAAATGAAGTCATTCTGGGAATGTAATTTTAAGCTTCTGTAGGGGACTGTGAAAATCTGCATTGGAAAACAGATACTGCGAGAGAACAGATTCTGCAAACCAGCAAACAGTCCAGACGCTGGACCTCTTTCCTTATCTCTGTCCAGCCACAGCAGAGGACAGGCAGGCAGAGCAGAAGTGTGTCAGAAGGTGTTTTCTAGGGGAAAGAAGGGATAAAAGAAGACTGAGAGGAGGTGCAGTGACATCAGCAGGTTGAATAATTTCCCTACAGTTGAGGGCTCCCTGGATCACTACTTCCCTAGCAGAGACAAGGTGGTGGCTGGCGTGAAGGGAAATTCCTTGGAAGAACCCAGAATCCGTATATCTCCCTGAGAAGCACCATGAAACCTCTCAGATCCCTAATCCCTTCACTGCCCTGGAGTATCAACGCCCAGCGCTGCTGCTGAATATTGTGAATGTGTATTGAATGTGGTTTTTCTTGACTCACCATAGAGTCAATAATTTCCAGTTTAAATGAGTTTGTTAAATATCCTTCAAGATTATGTCATTATCCAAGAAAGTCTTAGCTGGCTAAACTGGAGCAACCAATTCTTTTAGGAATTTGGAGAGCAAGCTTAGAACCTTGCAGCTGTGACAGAAATGTCCACGTAGAGAAGAGAGGCCTTTGAGAGGTAGTGAGCCTGATAGCTGAACACCAGGAGGGCTGCAAATCATGACAGCTCAGCCTTGGGATCCAACCCAGCCTCTGTTTCCCCACGGTGAGCCCCTGCCAGAGCGCAATGCCCTCCAGCATTCCTCACATGGATCTGAGCTATGGGGAGGATCCAGGACAGACCCAGTGCAGCAAAGCATCTTAGATGCCATGGGTTTCCCAGCAAGCAGCACCAAGGAAAGCAGCTTCTCAAGCTCCCAAGGAAGCACATGGGTCAGTGGACAGTAGCCTCCTCTGACTCCTCCCTGGTAATCTGTGGAAGGAGGAGGCTGTGTCGGCACTTGGCCACGTTGATATATGATCCCTTGTCCATCTTTTTCGTCACCCCCTTTTCTCCAGATCAGGATTGTAAGGCCGGTTAAACTAACTTCTACAGATTGCCACAAGCTCAAAACAGTAATTGAGGGAAAGAACAGCATTGCTGATGTTATTCAATCGTAACACCAGAATGATGAGTGTGTGCCAGGAAAAGTCCTACACAATGGAGACTCAAATTTTAGAGGGAGGAGACAGGCAGTAAACAACTAAATAATTAAAGCATACCATGTGCAAGGCAATGAGAAGGGCTTAGAAGGAAAGTAAAGCAGAAAAGGGGTAGGGAATGTGAACACAGGAAGAGAGTTCAAAGTATGGCCAGGGAAGGCCTTCCTGAGAGGTCATCACCTGTGCAGACACTGAGACAGGCAAGGGCCAGGCGTGCCGGGCCTGGGAGAGGAGCCAACCCGAGAAGCCTGAAGTGGGAGCACACGCGGATCATTCCAGGGGCAGGGCAGCCAGTGGAGCCAGCTGGACCATATGCTGTGGAAGAGAGAGTTGAGAGGGAATGGGCAGGGCTGGCGGGGCCTTGCAGGCCACCGGGAGGCAGGGAGAAGTTCTTGAATGCTTGGAGCAGAAAGCTGGCATTCCCCGACCTGTTTTAACAGGAACATTTTGGCCAATGGATTGGCCACAGATTCATGATCTTGGTCTGATGAACAGAAGTCTGACTCATTTCACCACAATACAGAGTCACAGCACCTCAATTCTCAGACATAAACCAGTTCGCAGACCCAGAGCCCCTGGAGGAAGGGCCCACCACACTGCCACCTGGTGAAACCACAGAGGCTTCATCTTCCTCCCAGCTTCCACCATGGAAGGGAACTGTTCAGACTCTCCAAGTGTTACTGGACGCTGGCTCTCAACTGACACCAACTCCTGGAAATCCCAAACGTCACTGTGGTCTGCAGTCAGGGTGGGGACTTTGGGGTCAGTGAGTTTCGGCTCAGGTTTGTTGCACAGCGGACCCACTCTGTCCACCCTGTGGTTATTTTCCCAGTTCCCAAATTCATTGCTCGAATTGACATATTCAGCCCAACGCACAGAATCCTCACATTGGCTCTCTGGGCCACAGAGCGAGGGCTGTTATGGTCAGAAAGGCCAATCGGAAGGCACTGGAACTGCCTCTCCCTGTGAAAATAGCAAACTCAATGCAATATGAAAACAGCAAACTCAATGCAATACCACATCCCGGGAGGGCTGCAGAGATTAGTGCCACCATCACAGACTTGAGGAGGCAAGGGTGGGATTCCCACCACATCCCCATACAGCTCACCTACTTGCCTGCACAGAAGGGAGACAGCTCTTGGAGAAGGACTGAGGATTATCATAAACTTAACCGGGGGTCACTCCGGTTGCAGCTGCTGGTCCAGATGCATTTTTGTTGCTGTCGCCAATCAGCCAGTCCTCTGGCTCCTAGTCTGCAATGGGTACTGGTCGCCCCAGGGATGGATGAGCCCTGGATGTTGGTTCTAATGCAGAAATTCTCAAAGAAGGTTTGTGGTTGGCCCAGTGTGGGGCAGAGCCTCCCACAAACCAATTATCCTTGGAGATATTTGCCTTGTTGAAGCCAGAGTGGGGCTTAGAGGATGTTCCCTGAAAAAGAAAGGTATCATTGGCTCCAGAAAGGGTAGGACAAGGTGGGTACTGAGCAGGCTGAATAATAGATGCCTTTTGCTGAAAACATAAATGCATGAAGTGATTAATGCTGTCCAAAAAAAAAAAACCACAACAAAAAATCAAAACAAAAGTTCTCATATGACTTGAGTGCCCACTTAGCCACTTTGCCCTCAGTGACCTACCTAAAATAACTTTACAGACACCTCAACTGAAAACCAGATGGTAATTAGATCAGATAAATCTTTGTAAATGTGGCTGTCTCAGCAGAGCTAGAATTCGGTAGGTGCTCCACGGTTGCTCATCCTCGCTCTTCCGCTGGGAGGACACAGCATCTCTGGAGCACGTCTCTCCCTCCGTCTCCATGTACCTCTGCTGCCTTCTCCCGATGCTGAGTAATTCTGCCAGGCCTGTCCATCCCAGTCCCAGCTGCTGAGTGACAAGTGGGTGCAGATTTCAAGAACAATGATGCAGTAAGAGGCTCATGCCATGGCAGCCCCACGCCACCCCCATGGACTTTCACCCACTGGGGAGGAAGAGCCGAGAGCCAGCGCCTGTGCTGCCTTCATCTCACACACACGATGGGTGCCGCGGCACCAAGTCTCCATGAGCCCCCACTGAGGAATCCAACGGTCACCTGATGGACTCGTAGTGAGGGAGGACTCTGTAAGGGGAGCACTGTGTGTGCCCCGTTCTGAGAGGTGGTCCTGATGTTGCACCTCCCTTCCTCCCACCCACAGGCACAATTGGAACGGGAAGGTGGTGGGTTGTCAGGTGTGGGAAGCTCTAAAATGGAGGGGAAAGGAAGAGCTGCACACAGTCACGACAACCCTAGAGGTCCCTTCTTGAGTGGGTACTCCTCCCTCCCCACTGTATGTGCCCACACACTTGTGGGGTGCCAGCTCTTGGCACAACTGTGCCTGGCATTTTTCCTCCCCACGGGGCACTGTTTGGCCAAGCACCAGAGAAGTAGTTATCGGGCCTGGGCCCGGGGCCATGGTGTGTGCTGGCAGTGCCCCTGTCCCCTTCCCTGACCAGACACAGACCTCCTCTCCTATGTCACAGGAGGGAGCTTGCTGGTGTCTCAGTGGGATAGGCCAGATGTGCCGGACGTGCTGGGGAGTTAATCCTGGGAGGAGGCCTCAAACAGTGTAAGACAAGGCTGATGGACGAGTCCTCAAGCTCCTCCCTATCATCCGACAGCAGTGAGAGTGACCCCACTGCTCCTCAGGGGTCCCCGCGCTGAAGCCCAGCCGTCCTTTCAGAGATGTGCTCCTAGGGGCTGCCGGCCAGATTCCTCTCTTCCACTCTCTGTACCCACTCACAGAGCTACCTCCGAATAAACTCCCAGCACCCCCAAAATTGCCTTGAGGTCTCCTCTGGGGAGGAGCTAAGGCCAGGACAGAAACCTGACTGGACACCGGAACTGTCCTGTGCTGCTGAGTGCTTGTCTGCCAGCAGGCAAATGGCCCTGGGCCAGGGTGCCATCCACTAGGAGGGGGCACAGCATGGGGCTCACATCCAGCACCTGCCAGAACCTGCTCCAATTCCTGGTTTGTCACTGGAAACATGGCATCTACAGAAAGGGGGTACTTTGAGCTGAGCACAAGACTTGAGCCTGTAATCTCAGCTACGCAGGACACTAAGGCTGAAGACTGCTTGAGACCTGGGCAACATAATGAGACCCTGTCCCCCAAAACGCTAAGAAAAGAAAAGAAAAGGGCACTTGAAAGTCTTGAAAGAGGTGTGTGAAATCAGGGCAGAGCCTCAACCCACCGGCCCGCCACTGCTCAGGGCGGCTCATGCCCTATCTCCTCCCAGGAAATGGCAAATACCTATCCCAGGAGATCCCGTCCTCCACCATGGTCGGAGCAGAGGAAGGTGCCTTCTGTGGCTAGGCCAGTTCACAACTGGCAGATTCCCGAGTGGACAGGCAGGAGAGGGGCTGTCTTCTGAGCCGCACTACTGTCTGAAGAGTGTAGACTTCACACAGCTGAGGTGAGGGATGCTGCTGATGCGGAATGTCAAGTGAGAGATGTTTGTTTTCAGCTTGCAAGATGGTGGTCACTGTTGATTGGACCAGGTCTTGTGCTGGTGTTAGAGTGCCTCTTGGAGAGAAGATGAGACGTAGTGAGAGACGTTACATGACACTCATTGTGCCTGTAGAGGCCTGGCTCAGGGCCCTGGTGCTCCCACCAGCCCTGGGTGACGGTCTGCAATGGAGGGAGTGTGTGGGCTGATTTGCCAACAGAGAGATTTGCCTCACGTCACCAGCAGCCTGGGTGGGCACCACGGTGACCATGGCCAGGTAGAAGGAAATGGGTGCCCACTTGTGCAATCTGCTTCACTTCTTTCTCTAGGGGCCATTTCAAAATAAAAGGGAATGGCCTTTTCTTGTTCAGTGTGGTCTCAAATAGATGTTTCTTGCTTTGGATGAGGTTTCCATGGGAGGGGAGAGTGAAGGGTGCCGCCCATGGTTCTTGTCTGGGAACAGACTCTGTCTGGGCCTCTGGATTCCCCAGGTCCGTCCCCTCCCCAGCCCCTTGGATGGCTCCTGGCCTCCCTCTCAACCAGAGGGCATGAATGAAGCTGCTTCCCCAGCAATTTGTGTCTTCTGAAAGTTGCTGGTGATTCTCCACAGTGTTTGAAAGTCCTCTCTGTGCTCAGAAGTGCTTGTGACTCAATGCAGCCCCAACCGGTCTCAGGGCCCCAATATAGCAGGGAGAGAAACCGAGGTGGCAGGGGTGGGGAGACCTCACCAGTGAGTCAGCAGGGTTGGCTAGGACCAGAGTGCAGGGAAAGGCTCAAGGAATTAGAATTCTCACCTGACTGTACCCCTGGCTTCGGACAGTGGCCTCGGCTTCCTAGTCTCTACGATGACACAGTTGGGCAACTGCTCTTCAGGGTCTCCCGGCAGCTCTGATGGCCAGGAGCACTCCCAGCCTGGCCCCAATCAGAGAGGGTCAGCAAGGTCAAAGGACCCCAGAGCTGAGTGGTAACGCTGCACGTTGTAATAGCCACCTGCCCAGATGGTGACTAATGGCAGCTTCCGTGATCATTGCCTCACTGGGCTCAGCCCCATAATAGGACTGTCTCCACCCAAGGAATGGGGGATATTTACAAACTGCTATCCTGTAAGAATGTGTTCATAGTACAGACAGAAACTCCACATCTTGGCTAAAGGATGTGCCAGTTGAATTCCCACCCGTAGGTCGCCTGTGTTGGTGTCACTTGCTGGCAGGTGTTCGGGTCGGGCCTTGGGGCGTGTCCTCTTGCTCTGTGGCTGCCACTCTTGATTTTTAAAAGCATGCATCATGTTCAGTTAGTACACCTAGAATCCACTTTTATACAAACGAATTAAAGCTCAGCCTCAGCCGTGGCCCAGTGGGGCCTGGGGAGTGCCTCTGCGTGAGATGCACGGGGGCAGACCCTACAATGCCTGGCAGGTCAGCACCCGGGGCTGAGCAGCCTCATTTGGCCACAGCAGGGAGCATGATGCTGTCCCTGTCCCTCAGCTGGACTGCAGGGATCTGTATAATAATAACTAAGCAGAGACTCATGTCCTTGCTATCTTTCACTGCATGATTGAAGGGCCCCACCCCACCAGGCACCGTGAGCTCTGAGGGAAACATCTGCTCCTGGCTTCTCTGGAAAGTGGGGCCCCAGTGAGGCTGAGCTGTGTGCGCCATGCAGGACATGCAGGCTCAGTGTGGTGGGGGCAAAGCAAGGACTGAGACTTAAACATTGGGGCAAGTTATGGAGCTGGCTGTGACTTCAGACGAGTCATGCGAGGCTGGCGTGGCTGGCCCCCTTGGGCATGCAGCCTCCCAAGAAGCAGCAAGGAGAATCCACCCCTCAGAACAGGCTGCAGGGGAGAGCACTCTCCCTGCCTGCTCCTCTGTCCAGAGAGCTGCCTCCCCACCCTTCAGCAGCTCCAGGAGGGGCGACTCCTCCAGGCCTGAACTGAGGGGACCGGGTGTCTGGAGCATTGAGCAAGAAGAAGGGAGGAGGGCTGAGAGGAGGGAGGAGTGCCCCTGCCTGTGTTCTCAAAACAAGTGGAAAGTGACATCCCTGGCCCCCTAGGTGTCCAGAATTTAAGAAAGATCCTTGGAATTCACACACACACACACACACACACACACGCACACACACACAGGCACACACAAGCACAGACACACATAAGCTCAGACACACACAGCCAACATCCCGTAGCCCCTGCTGGTCATGAAACTTATTATTGGATCCCTGGGAGTCTGCATGTATCAGATCTCAGTGGTGAGAAACCCACTGGGCCCCCTGCCCATCACTCACTTTCCCCAGGACAGAGGTGTCACCAGGCCTTTGTCTCTCTTCCGGGGCAGCTGGGTTGGTGGGGAACAGAGGGGCAAGGGAGAGACCTGGGACTTCTTTTCTCCAGCGTCACTCTAGGGGAACCCATACACTATGCATTTCTCCTCTCACGATAATCAGGTCCCCGAGGCTGCCCCTGCACTGCAGCCTCCGCCCAGTGCCAGGCTGCCTCAAGCCAGCAAGATGCCTCAGCCTCTGGAGGTGAAAAGGAAAGCTAGCTATGCCCCCTGGTGGAGAGCTGCTGGTTTATTCCTCAGTGATGGGTCCTGAGCATTACCCTGATTATTTTGTAGCACACACTGATGTCTTTCTGGAGCCCCTGAAAACACAGTTCACTGCCATGAAGGATGTTTCCTTGCTAAAACCTAGTAAGTTGTTTTCCCCAGCAACTCTGACAGGCAGAAAACCCCATCTCAGCACATCAGCACCCCTCCCCTGCCCCAGGAAGGTAAGGGAGGGCAGCAGGGGAAGGAGAAAATGCTAGAAAGCAGCTCTTTCCTGGCGAGACATTTAAGCCCCAACAGTGGTGGGTCGGTTTGCATCCTCCTGGGAACCTGGTTCCTGTAGTTCCCACAGCCGCTCTGGGTGAAGCTGGCAGGAAAGACAGACCTCTACTGGGCAGGGCCTCTGCAACTTCTTTCTCCTGCATTAAACTGTTCTCAGTGACAGAGGCTGCCATGATGGTGACACTGAAGAGCACTGACAAACACACTACCTGAGTAACAGACACTGGAACCAGCTGACGGCAGCAGTCAGGGTGGGCGGGCGCTGCCTGACTGCAGGGGCAAAGGGCCGCTGGTCTTCTCTACTCCCTCCTGGCATCTCAGAGCCCTGGCCTGAGCCTGCCTTCCTGGCAGTGGCCTCCAGCAAGGAGGCCTGGTGTACGCACGTCCATGGAGTGGATCGGCAGAGGGATAGAACGAGGTCTGTGCTTCCACCCCATGGCCGACCCCAGAAAGTCATGTAGGAATGAGGAAGATGAAGAGGGTCCTTGCAGCTGACACCGGGCTGCCCAGCTTAGGTTGCACCCGGCCTCAGGACTCAGCCCAGCCCCCAGGGCAGCCCAGCACTCACGGTCATACATGATCCCCTTCTGTGTTCACAGGGGCATGAGGCAGCTCTCCACACACAGAGAGCTCCCAGGACAGGCCCTGCCCAGGGTGTGACTGATGACCTGCTCCCCCAGTCCAAACTCCTGGCCCTGGGCTCTGATGGGCACGGCTGGGTCAGGTCCAGGCAGCTGTGGCAGGGAGGGTCACATGGCACAGACCGAGAAGCTCCTCCCCACAGGGCTGGCATTCACCATCCACCAATGCTCTCCCTTTCAGGGTGCCTGAGAGTGGTGAGGGTCAGATCGGGGATGACAGAGGTCATGGCCAGAGCAGGCGGTACAGAGGATGCGTGACCTCCTGGCCTCGGAGAGCTTGCAAAGTGCCCTCGGATCTGACACAGGCTGGAGCGCAGAGCACACAGTCACTGTGCACTTAATGGCTCCACCTGTGGGTGCTCCTCACCACTGGACCAGAGATGGCTTTCTGGGGGGCCATCTGCTCCTCACTGATATGGCCAGCCTGGCCTCTGCCTTAGACTGGGCACCTGCTGTCCCCGGACCCAGGTCCTGGCCACTCACCACCCAACACTTAGCATTGCTCTGTATGAAGCAGTGGAGGTGCCTCTTTTCGTTACACGAAAAACCATCACTAGGGCTGACTGCAGAAACAGCCAGTGCGCAGACGCCACTGTCAACAAGGACAGGGCCCCCTTCTCCCGGGCTGACAGCAGGTGGGCACGGCCAGGCGCTCTGGCCACTGCACGCTCTGCACATCTAGGACAAGGTGAGCAGGCCCAGCTCCTTCCTCACGACTGTGTATGGGGCAGTTCAGCACTCTGAGTCCCCTCCTAAAAGGCCCCGGTGGTGCCATGCCATCACGTCAGTGCATGTGTGCTTCGTGGAGCAAGAGGGCAGCCCTGTGATCCCCATGGGCCTGGCAGCAGTGCCATCTACTTGGCTGTTTGTCTCAGGGCATCTACTTTGTGCTGAGTCCTGAATGGGCTGGAGAGGGAACCCCTACCCTCAGGGAGTGCCCAGCCTGGTGGGGAGGGGGACATGGACAACTACAAGTCAGACAGGGGATCATAGTGTCTTTGAAGAGGAGGCCTGGGCTTCCACAAAGACAGCAGTGCCCCATCCTATTCATAATCTCCCCCAGGATGCCCCTCCCAGGCTGCCGGGAGGTTGACCTGGAGAGCTGGAAAGGATCTCCACACCTTTCCTCGGAGAAGTGGGAGCAAAGAAAAGAAGGAGCAAGAACGTGACCCCTCCACAGACCCCAGGCCCTGGGGTGGCGGTTAGAGGATCCTGGCTCAGGGGTCCCTCCTGTCACTCAGAGAAGGGGATACATTGGAGACCCCTTCAAGCTGCAGGGAGTGGTTGGGCTTCGTGAGGGAGGCAGAGGAACTGGTGTGGGGAGGAGGAGAGTGTGGGGGCTGTGCCTGGCTCTGGGGGTGCAAGCAGAGCCCTCTGGGAGGGATCACAGGGAGACTTTTAGCCCTGAAATAGGGAGTTGCCCAGAAGACCCTTGAGGGACTTTAATCTTGGCCTCAGCATCTCCTCTGGTCCTAGGCCTGATGCCAGAGATCAAAGGTGTCCAAGATCTGCGTGTCTCCAGCCCTGTGGCCTCTGCTGGGCAGGCCGTGCACAGAGGGGCCTCATTTATCCATGAAGACACCCTGCAGCACTGAGACACAGACCCTTCCCTTCCAAGACCAGAGGAAGGAACTCAGGGCCTGCTCCTTAGAGCCAGAAAGCCCTCTAATTGCAAGGCCGCTCTCTGGTCCAATGTGCTCAGAAAATTATACCTCAGTGCCAAGCTCTTTTCATTAAAGCCCCCCTCCATAATTAGAGCTTGAAAAAATGGCAGTAAAGCATACAGGAGCTCACCTATCTAGAACAGAGATCTCAGAAGAAAGATAAGCTCCCTCAAGTTCAGAAGTGGCAGCAAAGCACATTCCCCCATACCCCAAGGGCAGCACCTGGCGGTTTGGCAAGTGGGTCCAGGTCGGGGAGGTCCCTCTCTGTGAGGTGGGTCAAGGTAGAAAAGAGGAAATGCCTCTAACGACCCTGTCCAGGGCCAGGGGCCTGGGATGTGAGGAGGGGCACGGAAAGCAGATTGGCACCAACGCACAGGGATGAGCCTCCCCTACCCAAGGGAGCAGGAAAGCTACATGGGGGTCTCTTGAGCCTACCAGGTCACGGGCACTTACTCACTGCTAACCAAGCTCCCTTTAGATGGTCATTCTGGTGATAGCAGGAGCTGACCCTGGAGTTTGAAAGGGCAGGTCCTACAGAGCATGGCCATCAGGAGCCATGGACAATGGGGATGCTGTGGGCAGATTTGTGGAGGGATGTGGCATGGTGAGGAAAGAGAACTGGCCCTCAAGATCTCAACCTGAGGAGGCCACCTTGGCTCCTGTGCATCCTCCACCTATTTTGCTTCTGATCCCACTCATTTTCTTCTCTCTCTGCCGGCCCAGTTGACTCACCGCCAGCAAGACCAGGCCCGCCATGGGACCTGCCCTGAGCCTTGGCCTCCATATGCCCCACCTGGAGACAAACACTGCCCATGGAATGAGGCTCGGGACTCTTCCCAGACATTGGCTGAGCAGGAACAATTGCACCCGGCATCATGAACGAGGAAGGTGTAAAGACCCCATCAGACAAGGCAGGGACGAGGCTTCTGCCCTAGTGATGGTTCGAACCCAGGGCCTGGGCTTAATGAAACAGCTCCTCAAAACATAATTTATAGAAAAATAAAACCAGCAACCTCTGTATAAAATACCTTCACTTGGGACACTGCCACCCCTTGTGACCAGCAGGGATAGAGGGGCATCCACTGGTTCCCTCTCACCTCCAGAGGCTGCCTGTGCTGAGCCAACCATGGTTCCTGAGCTGGCAGCTCTGTCCCTTGGGTGGCCCAACAGGGCACTCATGCTGAGCAAATAAGTCTGCAAGGAAACACCGAGAGCCTTGTCCTCCCAGCATGAGGCTTGCTTCCAGTGTGAAAACCTGATTCACGGAGACGCTCTGATTCTCTGCTCCTTGCTTCCTCAAGGTCGGGCCATTTCGAATGAGTTAATGAGATGATAATTTTCTCCCCAGGAATTGTTCTCATCATCCACTTTGCTAGTGTCTCCTCATTCATCCAAGCCCTGCTCAGATGCTCCCCTATGAGGCCCCAGGTGCCCATCGGGGCCGGGCTCAGCCTGGGCATCCTCCTTGACTCAGGGCTGTCAGGATGGACCACTTTCTGGCCAACGGGGCATGGGTCCCAGCTTTCCCCATGTGGAGTGGAGGGGTCTTCTGGTGGGTTCTACTCCCATGGCAGCGTTAGCCAAGGAGTCTGGCTCTCTACCAGGTCTGGAGGAGCTTGGAGTCATCAAAGGAATCTGCTGTGAAAATCTGGGGGTTGCTGTTACCTCGTCTGGAATTCCAAAAACAACCTTGCCAGAAGAAGGAACCTAAACTAAGTCTGACCTCCACAAATTAGCTGCACCTGTGTGGATGAGCGCAGATTTGTTGAACTCAATTTTTGCATTACATTTGCATAATACTCTCATTTAAGTAATGAGAGGAGAAGGTATGGAGATGGGAGATAGGGGGAATGTGGCCTCTGAGCCTGAGGGCTCCCAGTAGAAGGAGCCCAGGAACACAGCTGCCCCTCCCACAGTGTGACCTCCGCTTCCCGCAGATCATACGGCAAATGGTGTTTTCTGGCAGGGTCGGGGGTGTGGGGGAAGAAGCATGCCCCATGGCCCAGGCTGTGTTGCCCATTGTCACCTGGTGGGGAGGTGGAGAAGGCCGAGGAAGGCAGAATGCTTGGACCAGTGTGAGGTCTGGACTGCATCCCTAAACCCCATATGCTTCCTCCAAGTTGTTTAATCATATTTATTTAAAATTTCTGTATTGTATGATGCCCCATCCAGGGCTGGCTAATTCCAGGGGACTCCCTGTTGAGGGCTTTCATGTGTAAACCACCCAGTCCAAGCCCATGGCTCCAGTCACCTCCTGTATGGGCTCTCATATTCCCAAGCCAGTATTTACCCAGGGCCAGAAACCAGACCACTAGAGGCCGTAGCTGCCGTCCAGAGCCCTCCAAAATTGCTGAAGCGTCCAGCCCTAGGCCTGCTCAGCTGCTCACCCTTCATCCCCAGCTCCTTCCCATGATAAAGACTCTGGGCCTGCTTGCCCCTCGCTCCTGCTGCCTCCTGGCTGAGCTGCTGCTTTCCTGGGTGGCCTTGCCTGGTACACCATGCCCCACCTCTTAGGAACTGTAAATAAACAACTCTCCTTTCAAGGCAGTTGTCTCCATGTTTGTCACCTTATCATAACTAATTAAAATAAACCCTCGGTACATCATAAACCACAAGCCTCTGTCACCCTGGCAGCTGGGAATGAACAGGAGATGCCTTACAGGTGCCCAAGCACTGGGCTGATAATGCTGGTGGGCACAGAACAAGCTGAAGGTGCCAGCCCCAGGAAGACGGCAGGAACTCTGAAAGGAAAAGCAGGTTCAGGGCCCCCTGGGCAGGGACTGAAATAATTATTACTATCATTTTCCAAAATAGCATCCTGCATCTAGATCAGGGGTCTCCAATCTTTTGGCTTCCCTGGGCCACACTGGAAGAAGCAGAATCATCTGGGCCACACATAAAACACACGAACACTAATGATAGCTGATGAGCTAATAAAAAGAAAATGCACAGAAAATCTCATCATGTTTTAGGAAAGTTTGCAGTTTCATGTTGGGCCCCTTTCAAAGCCGTGCCTGGCTGCAGGCAGCCCTCAGGCTGCAGGTTGGAGAAGCTTGGTCTAAGCAGTGACCCATGTGGGGACAGCTGCTCTATTTGCAGAATGACTGTTCCACGTACACACACAGTGGGCTCTTTGTACATAAGCTGGCCTGTCTGCCCATGAGCTATGCAGAAAGCTTGGCCTATACGCAGATCAGCTCACTTCTGGTTCCCCCAAATGCTAAGGTGTTCTAATAAACATGCTGCTCAGAGTTGGCTGGACAGAGGCGATTCACAGAGCTGACATCAATCAGCTGCCCTGGACCTGAGCTCAGTGTCCATCCTGAGGACAGCTGCTGGCCCATGACACATACGTGCCAATTCTCCCACCCTGGACCCCACCAGCTAAGTGGGGCTCCACCACAGGTTGGGGTTCGTTTTCATGCATGTTACTGCTATTGTCTGTCCATCTTTGCAAAGCAGGCAGGCAAGAGGGAAAGAAATGTTAGAGCTGTCCTAATTGTCTCTGGAGATCCCCAGGCCTCAGCCCGTGGCTCTCATCCCCAGTTTTCCTGCCATGATGCTGGGCAGCATCCAGGAAGTGCATCTGGGCTTTGGGCTTTGGCCAAGCTTCCTGCAGGACAGCGTGGGGAAAACTCTCCTTCCACTTCTGAAATGATGCTGCTAAATGCCTCCACCTACTCAGTAGATAAACTGGTACTTGTAATATGCTTGCAGCTTTTGAGAGGGAATGGGTTGCCTGTAATACATAGTTATATCTAATAAGAAACTACACTGAAAGCTCATTGAAATAAACAAGCATTTGTATTCTCACCTTGGCTCCGAAATGACTGGAAAATCATTGGAGATTGATGCCTCCCTACAGGCGTCTCTTGAACCCAAAGTCATCTGGCCTGCACGTGGCTGTGTGTGCACAAATGATTCTGCTCCAAGGTGATCCTATGGGTCCTGAGAGACCTTGGGACATGGGCCTCCAGACTTTGGTAACACCATGCTTCCTTTTGAAACCCAGGCAGAGAAGCTTGGAGATGAGAGGCACTGGGGAAACACCAGGAATGGCCAGCAAGGGGAGAGACCTTCTGCCTGCCCAGCCACCGTGTGCCCAGAGAGAAGTGTGGGTGTGTGGGGAGGGACACAGCCCTGCCACTGCTGAGGCAGAGATCTCCAAGGCCACTGCCAGTGGGGGCTGTGTGGAGGTGTAGCCCCCACCTCTGTCCTGGGCCCCCAGCACGCAGCCTGCCATCATCAGTCACAGCCTTCCTGGGTCTTGCCTGTCTGGGAAGGGCTAGGAAGACCAGGGGGCACAGGGATGGAGCCTGGGGCTGATCTTCCTTGGAGATGCTCCAGCTTCTGGCCTCACATTGGGCCTCTCCACGTGGCTTGTATGTTGGGCCTGGCTCACCCTACTCATCTGCCACCACACAAGAAACCCTTGTTCCACCGTCAGACCTGGCTTACTCCACCCATCCTCTATTGCATGAGAGACTCTTATCCCCACCATCAGGCCTGGCTCACCCCACCTATCCTCCATGGCACGAGAGATCCTTCTTTCCGCCATGTTGCACACTGTGTGAGGTACCCTGGCTGGAGGCCCAGCTCTGGAGTTAGACTGAGTTAAAATATGTCGTCTCTGCCAGTGCTCACTGTGTGCTCCTGAACAGGTAACTAAAGCCATCTGTGCTTGTTTCCTCGTGTTAAAATGGGGACGATAATCACCTATACTTTAAGGGGTTGTGCTTATTTTGAATTACACAAGAAACAGCTGGAGTCAAGGATTGTTGGCACTAATCATTTGAGAGACTATCCCAGGAAGAGCTGGGAATGAGTTGGGATGTCATGATCAGGTGCTGCTGAGCCTGACGAGGCCAGAGGAGGTCCAGCAGAAGCCTCTTGGGGGCCAGCACTCACAGCACAGGGGGATTCAGAGACTGGGCCAACTTGCTCTGATGGACGGACTCTCGGCCTTTCACGTGCTCTCTCATGAAGGGGAGATGAGGGCAGCTGACAACGGCTCCCTTTTGAGTTCCTGCCAGTGCCTTGATTTCAGCAGTGAAACTTTCCTCTGGAATTAAACAATTCACGCATCTCAGAATTGTTCAGGGAGAGGCAAAACCTTGGCCGTGGGGCTGGGGACACCAATACAGGGAGGGGGCATCTTGGCCATGGAGCTGGGGACGTCAATATGGGGAGGAGAGGCCTTGGCCATGGAGCAGAGTGATGCCTACTAGAGCCACATGGGAAGCTGTGGCATGGGTGCTGCCTGCACTCTCTGGCTCACATGCTTACTCATGTATTGCTTCTTTGCTCAGCGTTTGCTCTCTACCGGACAGTCTCCTGGGTAGGGGACGCAATATCCCTCATGAGCTCAGACACATACAGGACAGCCCGACAGTAGAGCAAAACACAAGTGAACACTGTTTTAGGTGGTGAGTGCCAGGAGGGGGTATCAGGAGAGAGAGCTGGAGGGCAGTCCAGGTATCTTGGGCAGAGTGGTTGGGGAAGGGCTTTCTGAGGAGTCAATGGTGGCCACAGCCTGCAACCTTAGTTCCGGGCAACCTCTGCTCAGCCAGAGCTGACAGCAGGACAGGATATTTTCTTGAGACTGCAGCTGCCCACACCCAACTCTCACAGGAGTAGGCTCCACCCCCTGGGGGCCTGACCTTCAGGCTGACCTACCCTGTCCCTTCAGGTCAGCCTTGGGGTTAGGGACAGGGACTTCCCAGCCCCTGCACAGAGCGGACGCTGGAAACATCTGGTGAAGAGGACAGACCCAGACCTACCCTCAGAGAGCTCATGGAGGGCGGAGCTGGCAGAAGGATGTATAGGTGCAGATCTAATGGAGGTAAGTGCTGGCACCCAGAGGAGAGGCTTCAGGTGGTCCTGGGCTGAGGTGGGGGCTGGGTTAGGAGTAACTAAGGCTGGAGGCAGAAGAGAACGGCGTGACCGGGCATAAGGCAGGGACACTGCTTGAGTCTTGGATGGAGAGAGGGTGAGTTGGGCACAAAAATCCTAGTGAAGCAGCTGATGGTCTGAGCTGCCGGGTACTAGGAGCAGGAGCTGTAAGCATGCCTGCAGCCTCCCACCTGAAAACAGCACCAGCCCAGACTTCATGGGATGTCCCCCCTTTGCACTTGCTGCTTAAGGTCTCAGGGTGTCAGAGAGAGGAAGTGCGTTCATGTGATCCTCTTCCCTCTGGGTCAACTCATGAGGCAGGGAAGGCTGCCCAAGGTGACACTGAACTCCCATAACTACCCTAGACCAAGCACGTCTCTGAAAGGGGACTGGGAGCCCCACTGCAGGAAGGGACAAGGCTTAAAGCACCAATTCCCATTTTATCCTGAAGACCTGAGAGTCTTTCAAACTACAGAGTTGTTTTTTTTTTTTTCTAAGAAAGAGGAGAAATGTCAAGAAAAAGGAAAGGATAGGAATAAAATAGACCTTGAAAATTCAGTGGAAACAAACCAAATTTGGCTTCTGATAATATAATTTCATCACTTCATTGAAGTATCCTGTACTTACAGAAAAGTGCTCAGTAGATTTTCAAAAATGAAGCTCACCCTGTGGCCAGTACCCAGACACTAGAGGAGGGTGTAGGCTGCCCACAGTGCCTCTGTGGTCCCTCCAGAATGGCCTCCTCCAGGGCAAACACTGTCCTTATTTCAGCAGCACAGATTAGTTTCTTCATGGAATTTCTTTTTCCCAAGGACCACAAAGGAGACAGGGAATAGGGGCAGCTTCCGGTCTTAAAATGACATGATTGGAGGGAAAGCAGATACAGGCAGGAACCCTCAGCAAGCTCCAAAGAGCCCCACCTCCATTCATCACCCGTCAGGGATCAGCCACAGTGAGGCCAAAGTTAAGCCTCACATTAAGAATGATTAGCAGGTTTACACCACTTTCGTGCATTCTTTTTAAAACATTATGTTCTTGCATTATTTTTACCATATGGATTTTTAAGCCTGAGAGTGTTTAAGTCGATTGGATAGAAGTTCAATCTGGTCTTGAATACCTTTGACTTCATGAGTTAATGAGTGCTAAGTAACTCATCTTCCCTTTCATCAGGAAGCAGTGTTATAGCTATTCTATTTGCATTTTAATGATCACTCTTCTCAGAATTTCCCCAAATAGCAAGATCAAAGCGGAGACTTCCACCCAAACATTCAGAGCTGTGGCCCATCATGGCCACCAGTCACAGTCCTCATTGCAACTTGGCTGTCTCTGTCGCTTTCCTTAGGGTCAGCACCAGCCACGAGCAATTGCTTTTCTTTCATGCCTGATACTGTTTCTTCGTTTTCTTTATTTATTGAAGGAGTGGATGCCTTCTTCTCAAAAGAAGGGAAGGGTCTAAGAAACTCCCCCTAAGGAGGTGATTCAGAGATTAATGAGTCACACTCCTGGGGGAGTTTGCATTTTACAAGAAGACTGAGAAAGATGCAGACGCCCCCTCACCTCAGGAGGGAATTAGGGAGGACGGGAGGGCAAAGCAGGGGAGCTCTGCCTTCCCCTCCAGCCTGTCTTCTGTGTGTGTGGCAAAGAGTGCTTCTCCAGATAAATTCAGATGCCCTGAGACTGCTGGGCTGCAGGCTCGTTTGGATAGCCTGCCCTTGACCCCTTAGGGAAGCCCACTTTATTAGTCCATTTTTGCATCGCTATAAAGTAATACCTGAAGATGGGTAATTTATTAAGAAAAGAGATTTAATTGGCTCATGGTTCTGCAGGCTGTACAGAAAGCATGGCGCTGGCATCTGCTCAGCTTCGGTGAGGACTTTTACTCATGGTGGTGTGGGGGCAGGCACATCACATGAAAGCAGGACCAAGAAAGAGGAGGGAGGCACCACGCTCTTACGCAGCCGGATCTCAGGTGGCCTCAGAGCTCAGTACCAGGAGGACAGCACCAAGCCAATCATTGAGGGATCCATCTCCATGAACTAAACACCTCCTGCCAGGCCCCACCTCCAATATTGGGGATGACATTTCAACATGACATTTGGAAAGGATAAACATCCAAATTATATCCTTTCACACCTAGCCCCCATATCTCATGTCCTTCACATATTGCAAAATGCAATCATCCCTTCTCCATAGTCCCTAAAAGTCTGAACTTGTTCCAGCATCAACTCAATCAAAGGTCCAAAGTCCCAAGTCTCATCAGAGACCCATCTCCTGCCACCTATGAGCCTATGAAATCAAATCAAGTTATTTACTTCCAAGATACATTGGTGATACAGGCATTGGCTAAACGTTCATGTTCCCAAAGGGAGAAATTGGCCAAAAGAAAAGGGCAGGAGGCCTCACACAAGTTTGAAACCTAACAGGGTAGTCATTAAATCATAAAGCTTCTAAATAATATTCTTTTGAGGCAGGAGATCAGCAGGTCTTGTTTTCACAACCCTGCTGATCAAAACAGAACGCAGCCCAAACCAGGTAGGACTAGGAATGATCATGCGTTTGCATAAGACACTCCCACCAGCACCATGACAGTTTACAAAAGCCACTGCAATGACCTGGAAGTTAACTTACATGGTTCCAGGAACTCCCTGCTCCTTTTCTGGAAAGTTCATGAATAACCCACATGAATTAGCATACAACTGAGAGTGGGTGTAAATATAGCGAGCCAGCAGTCCGTGACTGCCCCTCTGGGCCACTCTGCCTATGAAGCAGCTATTTTGCTGTGCACTCTCATGCTAATAAAGTTACTTATTTCACCATTGGCTTGCTCTTGAATTCCTTTCTGAGCGATGTCAAATCCCTCCCAGGCTAAGTCCCAATTTTGAGGTTTGCCTGCATCAGCCTGGTGAGCATGAAGGGGCAAGTAATGTGAAGAGGACAAATGAGACAAAGGAACTCAGCGCAGATTGGAGCTGTGGAGTATAATCCCATGGAGCTGTAACTCTAGAGGGCTCTAATGCTGTACAGCTGTGCGCCAGCCAAAGGCTCTTTTCAGGGCCACCATCTTTCTTAGCAAACAAGAGGCGGAGGGAACCTGAGGGAAACCTTCACCCAGACCCTAGGCACTATTTGGCCTCCACAAATGGTTGAATCTCTCCTTTAGCCCCCCTTGATATTGGGTGAACCAGAAAATGGGTTTGACTCAGCAAAGACCATGGCAGGTGGAGACAGTAGAGAAATTTCACTGCCAGTTGAGAGCACCAAGTTCTAAACACTGTGGATTATTTCCATCTTCTTGGTGAACAAGTGGTAATTATGACAGAAATTGGACGTATCTTACAATGTACATAACAATTTCCAATA
Source organism: Cacajao melanocephalus (assembly GCA_963573385.1). NCBI lineage: Eukaryota > Metazoa > Chordata > Mammalia > Primates > Pitheciidae > Cacajao > Cacajao melanocephalus. The sequence goes on from CAUYLG010038827.1 coordinate 24,498, forward strand.
CTTCTTATAACTGGATCAGGTTTCTTACAGTGGCCAAATATTTTTAAAGCCTAGAAGCTGGGGAAGTGGTTTGTGTGGTCACTATGCCCCCACGTCAACACACACGCACACACACACTCACACACTCACAGACCCATGCACTGGCACACCTACCCACAGACTCACACACTCACACACTCACACTCACAGACTCACACGTGTGCACATGCACACACACACAGTCACACACTCATGCACACACTGTCACAGACTCTCATGCTTGTGCACACTCTCATGCCTGACTCACGGTCTATGTCTGCAGGAAGCAATTCTCATTGAGATTTGCCACCTTGGGCCTGGACCCATGTTGTTTCCTTAGCAAAAGCCTGCCCCACATTGTCACAGTGTGGCAGCTGCTTTCGCCAGTCCAAGTGGAGCTGTTCTCATCCAAGCTCTTCCAGATCTCACCCTCTGACTCAGGGTCATTTCAGGGAGGGAAAGGGGTAGATTCACAGCAAGGAAGAGCTCCTCTCCTTCCTAGGGGCTGAGCAGTGCCCCCAGGGCAGTGAGACTGGGTGGCTGGGGTACAGCCCTGTGCTCAGCAAGGAGAGCTGGCTCACGCAGCACCAACCTGCCTGGCCCCGTGAGACACCAGTCAGCAGCACTGGGCCTGCCTGCGGGGTCGGGGACATGGGCTCAGAGTGGATCGCAGGTTCAGGATCACCTCTGGTGCATGTGTCCTGCTCTGAGGCCACACATCCACAGGATCAGAATGAGTGCAGGGAAAGTGGTCCCACTCTGTTTCCCTTAAAGTAGGGTACAGAGGATTGACCTAGTGGAGTCACAGAGAGCACCATGGGCCTAAGACCCTGGCTATGGTCCTACCTTATCACGAACTCACTGTGGGCCTCAGACTGGCCAGACTTCTCTCAGGGCCTCTGTTTCCTCACCTGCACAATAAGGTCCCATCTATAGTGTTGGATGGAAATTGAGTAAGGACTAGTGGGATTGGGGGTGATTCACCAACTCTGTACCCCAGCGCAGAGCAGAAGGACAGCTTCCAGAGAGTTCTTCCAGAGGGTGCTCTGCCCCTTGGGTCCTATGAGGAAGGAACCTCCCATCACCACTGAGCATGCTGGGCAACGCCACAGCCTGGCTCACAGTGTCCGTGGGAACCAACGTCCTTGGGGTCAGCCGTCTGACCGCACACCACTCTGCTCACAGGGAAGTAACCTTTCAGTGTTTTTCTTTCCCCTTACCACAGGGGTGGGAGGGTTAGAATTTACACTCCTCCACACCAGCCAGGTGAGTTACTGCAGCTTTATGCATTGAAAAGTCACCTGGCATGTGTTTGCAACAAAATCTATGAGGTGGTAAAAGAACAGAATCCATTGCAAAAAACATTAGCAATCTCTCCTCCATAAATCACAACTTTGATAAAGTAATTTCTATTCAGAAGACTTAGTGCAATTACGGTGCTGAGCTCAGATCCCAGCACAATTTCATTTACAATCAACCTGGCATCTCCAACACACAACTGAAGCGTTATCACTATTGTCTTCCACATGAAATAAGCACGAAGTATGTTTCTTTCTCTTTATTCCACCGATATAGCATATTCTGGACACGTAGCACTTCAGTGAATGTGGCAGTAGGCCACAGGGACCACGGACCCTCACACCTGAGAGGTTACTTGAGGCCCGTGGAGGTGGAGAGACTGCCCAATGTGCACAGCTCGTAGCAGTGCCTCTGTGATGGCTTTCCTCCCAGGTGACTGTCCCCCCAACATTTTACTGACACACACAGAGTTTCTGGCTCTGTCCTCCCACCAGCAACCTCTGTACATAACCAGAGTCTCCTTCCACCTGCCGCACTTGGGGTTTATAAAGAGCACTTAGGCCTGCAGTAGCTAATGATTGCACCACTGTACTCCAGTCTGGACAACAGGGTGAGACTTGATTTAAAAAAAAATCCATGGCTAAGTTGATGCAAGAGCAGGATCTAAATCATAGACTTGAAAAAGCAGCCATCACATGTGAGAGTGAAGCTTCAGAAATTCGCTTTTAGAGGTAGGAGCAAGGCAAAGATGTGGCCTTCTACTCTTTCTATGCAACCTCTGGTAGAGTTACTTGCTTGTGCAATAATGCAAGAAAATAAACTAAATGTAGAACAATGGGTCAGCAATGAGAGGAAACTATCATTCTTTGTTGACACTATGAAAATCTACATTTTAAAAGGTCATAATAAATAAGAGAGTTCAGCTGGACACAAGCCCAGCATACGAAACTGTTGGCAGTACCCAATCCATAATTATAACAAGCAAACAATTTCATTTGACATCAATAAAAAGTCTCAGTTATCTAGGAATACATCAAATAAGAGAAGTGTAATAACTTTATGAAAAAAATCAGTGAAGAACATTTTTAAAGATCTCTATAAATGGAGAGGTGTGGTGAGACTTGCATGGGAAAGTAATCAAGCCTCCCCAAGTGAAGTGATGAATTCAATGCAATTCCAATCAAGCACACACCCAAGGGGAGATATTCACATGCATCTTTGCTTATGTGTGTTTAAAACTTGACTGGCTGACTCCAAAAACAATAGCGGACTAGAATAACCAAGATAATTTTAAAGGAGAAAAAGTAAGTTCAGGATACATGATACCAGATATAAACACATCATATAAATCCGATGCAATTACAGCTGCATGATATCTTTGTAGAAGAGACAAATAGACCAATGGAAAAGAATACAGACCACCAAAGAAGACCCTCCCATGTGTCAAAACTTAGTCTATTAGAAAATAAATACACGATGTTTAGGTAATCGACTCTTCATTTGGAAAAAAGGTACCGTTATATCTCTACCTCAAGCCATATGCAAAGGTTATTTTCAGGTGGACTGAGAAACTTTATAAATATAGCAAGACTTTTTAGATGAAAATATAAGAAAACGTATTTGAAAACATTATGTGGATTTTACAAAAATGAATAGAAAAGTCACATGATCAAAAGATTAGTAAAATTGTCTAATATTTAATAATAAATATATCTATAATAAAATCTAAACTTTATCTTCAACAAATGCTATGGAGACTGGGATAAAATATTTTGTAAAACAAATCTTGCAAACTAAAGATTTCTACTGAGAGGACTTAAAGATTTTTAAGTGATGCTGACTCCCCTCTTACTATCATCTGTTTGACTCTTAGGTCAAACAGGTTATCTTGTATGGCTGAAGCACTGAGTGCCTTTTCCACTCCCATTTCTCTCACAAGTGTGCAGAGGAAGCTGACATGTGATGTCACTGAAAACTGAATGCAGAATCTCTCATGGGAAACTTGTCTCCCATGAGCCAAACAGCAGGAACATTCACATCTAAACAATGCTACTCCCGCCCGGCACGGTGGCTCATGCCTGTAATCCCAGCACTTCGGGAGGCCGAGACAGATGAATCACGAGGTCAAGAGATTGAGACCATCCTGGCCAACGTGGTGAAAACCTGTCTCTACTAAAAATACAAAAATTAGCTAGGTGTGGTGGCATGTACCTGTAGTCCCAGCTACTTGGGAGGCTGAGGCAGGAGAATTGCTTGAAGCCAGGAGGCAGAGGTTGCAGTGAGCCAAGATTGTACCACTGCACTCCAGCCTGGTGACAGAGTGAGATTCTACCTCAAAAAAAAAAAAAAAAAGAAAAGAAAAAGAGGAAAAAAACAATGCTACTCCTGTCATCAGTTTCTAAAGAAAATATAGTCGTTTTGTTTCTTTTTTTTTTTTTGAGATGGAGTCTTGCCCTTGTTGCCCAGGCTAGAGTGCAATGGTGCGATCTTGCCTCACTACAACCTCTGCCTCACAGGTTCAAGTGATTCTCCTACCTCAGCCTCCTGAGTAGCTGGGATTACAGATGCCCACCACCACACCTGGCTAAATTTTGTATTTTTAGTAGAGATGGGGTTTCTCCATGTTGGTCAGGTTGGTCTCAAACTCTTGACCTCAGGTGATCTGCCCCTCGGCCTCCCAAAGTGCTGGGATTACAGGCGCGAACCACCACACCCGGCCAATATAGTTATTTTCATAACGTGTATTATGTTAGCATAACGGATTCATTATTAATTAGTTAATAAACTAATTAGTTAATTAATTAGTTAATTCGTTAATAAGCTAATTAGTTAATTACTTAATGTAATGGTTAATACTGAGTGTCAACTTGATTGGATTAAAGGATGCAAAGTATTGTTCCTGGGTGTGTCTGTGAGGGTGTTGCCAAAAGAGATTAACATTTGAGTTACTGGACTGGGAAAGGCAGACACACCCTCAATCGGGGTGGGTATCATCTAATCAGCTGCCAGCTAGGCTAGGATAAAAGCAGGCAGAGGAACGTGGAAGGACTGGACTGGCTTCCAGCCTTCATCACTCACCCGTGCTGGGAGCTTCCTGGCCTCGAACATCAGACTCCAAGTTCTTCAGCTTTTGGGCTCTTGGACTTACACCAGCGGTTTGCCAGGGGCTCTTGATGCCTCCCACCACAGACTGAAGGACTCCCTCCTTTTGAGGTTTTGGAACTCGGCCTGGCTTCCTTGCTCCTCAGCTTGCAGCCTACTGTGGGACTTCACCTTGTGATCGTGTGAGTCAATACCCCTTAATAAACACCTTTTCATATATACATTCATCCTATAGGCCCGTCCCTATAGAGACTGATACACCTAAGAGTTTATATTGTTCTCCGTTTTCATTTTTCACATGGCAGATGGTAATACATAAACAATACTCACTAGGGTTCTCAATGACTTTTTAATTTTTTATTAAATTGACACATAATGGCACATAGTCATGGGGTACACATGATGCTGCAGTACACAGAATCAATCAACGATTAGATCAGGGTGGCGAGCACATCCGTGGTCTCCAACGTGATCATTTCTCCTCCTATTTGAAACTATGAATTACAGTTAACTGCAGTCACACTTCAGTGCCAATGAACAATAGAACTTATTTTTCCCATGCAGCTGTAATTTCATACCCTTTAACAAACCTCTCCCTATCGACTCTTCCCCACCCCCTTCCCAGCCTCTAATATCCTCTGTTCTACTTTTTACTTCTATGAGATCAACTTTTTCTAAAGTTCCCACATATGAATCAGAACATGCAGTATTTAACTTTCTGTTCCTGGCTTATTTCACTTGCCATAATGTCCTCCAGTTCTATCCGTTTTGCCATGAATGACAGGATTTCATTTTTCCGACCGATGAGTCATATTCCACTGTGTATATATGCCATGTTCTTTATCCAGTCATCTGCTGTTGGACACCTAGGTTGATTCCATATCTTGACTAAATATGGGAGTGCAGATATCGGTTTGATATACTGACTCCCTTCCTTTGTATAAATGCCTAGGAATGGGTTTGCTGGATCTTATGGTAGTTCTGATGTGGGGCAGGTGAGCCCCAAAGTGGAGCTTAGCCCGCAAGAGTTTTTGCCTTTGCCCAAGAAATAATTCAAGGGCAAACCAAAGGTAGAAGAAAACAGCTTTATTTTATTTTTTTTCCAGATGGAGTCTTGCTCTATCATCTAGGCTGGAGTGCAGTGGAGCAATCTTAGCTCACTGCAACCTCTGCCTCCTGGATTGAAGTGATTCTCCCTCCTCAGCCTTCCAAGTAGCTGGGATTGCAGGTGCCTGCCACCACACCCAGCTAATTTTTGTATTTTTAGTAGAGATGGGGTTTCACCATATTAGCCAGGCTGGTCTTCAACTCCTGACCTCATGATATGCCCACCTTGGCCTCCCAAAGTGCTGGGATTACAGGTGTGAGCCACCACGCTCAGCCAAAAACAGCTTTATTAAAGAGGCAATGTTACAGCTCTGTGACTGCTTGTGCAGAGCACAGCTACCTTTTCTGCCCTGTAGGAAGAGAATAGCAGCTCACGGCAGTTTTGCAGTCACATTTATACCCACTTTTAATTTCATGCAGATTAATAGGTGGTTTATGTAGAAATTTATAGGGAAGGGTTAGTAACTTTTGGGTCATTGAGTCATTGCCATGGAAAGGGGCGGTAACTCCCATTGTTGCCATGGCAATGATAAACTTACATGGGACTGGTGGGCGTGTCTGATTGAAAGCTGCTTCTGCCCCAGCCCTGTTTTAGCTAGTCCTCAACCTGGTCCGGTGTTTGAGCCCCACCTCTGGAGTCAAATCTCACCTCTTACTTCAGTTCTGTTTGTAGTTTTTCGAGGAACTTCTACACTGCTTTCCACAGTAGCTGTACTAGTTTATATTCCCCAACAGTATAAAGAGTTCCCTTGGTTATTTTTTGTCTTTTTGATGAAAGCCATCATAACTGGGGTGAGATGATATTTCATCATCATGGTTTTGACCCTCAGAGGAAACCATTCGAGCATCTGTGGTGCTGGAAAATTCTTGAGTGCCACCCTCAGGAGTTCCAGGGTCACACTTCTGAGGATGCCAGGAGTCAAGGAATGGCTTCCAGCAAGGGGCAGACATTGCCAACATGTAGAACCTGGTGGCACGAGAAGAACTAGATGTGGGGGCAGGAGGGGCAGATGCGAGAGGATGTGCTCACGACGGGTGTCCTACCTGCAGACGCTGCAGTCCTCCCTCCACCCCAGGCCCACTGCACCACAGGGAACAGCCTGGCAGCCTTCTCTGAGCCACGTCCCGCTCAGCACCTCTTGTGCACGTGGAAGGGGCTCCATGCTCTGCAGAGGAGCAGAGGAAGTGGGGATGCAGGGAGAGTAGAGGGAGGTGGAAAACCGAGTGGGCCACAACGGCTGGGATCTTCCCTCCACCATCGGTGTGGGCTGAGTAGTCACAGCATCCTTAGAGCCTCGACATCTGCACCTGTGAGATGATGTCACCTGCTTCCCCACCTCTGAGCATCCCAGATGTGCCCACAGCCACGGATGAGGGCAGGGCCAAGACTGGTGCCCAGATTTCTGTACTGATGTTGAATGGACCTGCTGGAAAGGGTTCCAGACACTGTCATGCACGGAGTGGGTCAAGATGGGTATTCCAACCTTTCACTGAAAGTTCTGTTTATATGTAGCTGCCAAACACCTTGGTGAGTGGGCTATTCCTCTAAGATGGAAAATAACTTGTCCCACCTGAAATAGGGTAGTGCTGGAGCTACCCCCAACCCAAAGCAGGTGTGTGAGGAGGGGGCAGCAAAGGCGATGCATGCCCTCATCGTGATGGGTTTTCATTCACAGCAGGACTCCCTTGAGGTCTTCAACAGGTGGCACCTGAGTCGGGGCCTAGGGAGTTCCCTTTCACACCACAGCTTGTTAAGTTAGAACACCAGTGTGCAGGGTGTAGCTCTCTGTGAAGTTTCTGAATGTGGCCCTGGCCTCAGGGAGGCTTGTGGAGGGGTCAAGGAAGCCCGGTAGAAGGTGGGTCAGGATGGAGACAGCAGTCACACATGGGCCTTCCTGTATGGGCCTGTCTTTCCCTTGCTGGTTTCATGTCTCACGTCTGAAGTGCTCCCATCCCCGCTCCTCACATCTGTGGGGCTGACCTCTCACTGCTGTGATACATCCAGTTCTTTGCCCTCCAGCCTGGGCTCAGGCGCACTCTCCCACAGGACTGCAGGGGTCATTTCCATGACTCAGTTCCTGGTTTGCATGTCACCCCCATCTCCCTTTCTGCAATTCCTTGTCCTCCCACCCTGTTTTATTTTCTTCATATCCAGTTTTTACTTCTCATGTGTGAGCCCTGCAAGGGAGGAAGCCCTGGCTTGTTAGGTATTGACTAGCATGTGATCTTGAGTAAGTTGCTGCCATCAGCCAGATGGAGTGATGTGGTGCCTGCCTTGTGGGGTGTGATGGGGATTGAATGAGCACAGCTGCATGTGTGTGAGTGCTTAGATGTGAAGATTTGTACTGTGTTAGTCTTAGAGCAGTTCACATGGTAAGCACTATTATCATGACCGTTGTCAGCATTCACTTCTGTGTACCCAGCACCTTGCACAGGGCCTGGCATGTGGGAACCCCCAGTTGACAGAGTCCAGTGATTGCAGGAATGAGTGAGTGAGTGGGTGAGTGACGGTGCCCTGCCCAGGAGAGCTCGCCCAGCATGAATGATGCAGCCTATGCTCTCAGGCCCAGTCTCTGTCATTTAGTTGCTTTTTGTTTCAAGTTCACGGAGTGAGTAGCAAATACTTCAACCAGAGTTCTCAAAAAAAGTTCAGCGAACATGTATAATGATTCATTCAACATTTACTCTGCACCTACGCAAAGTAGGCTGAAGCTGGAAATGGCAACTAGCACATACACCACGCCCCGGGGATTGAAATATAATAGTGGCAAACAAAATTTCAAAGGCATTTGAGACCTACGATCTCAGGGAAATGACTGTGGGACCAATGATGGTCCTTCCAGAGGCTACAGATGATGCCCTGCAGCAGCTCTTCCACACCACAGTGGGTGATTTTTCTGTAGTGCTACGTTGTACCTTAGCATTAGGCAGCCCAGCTTGAACCCCAACCCCTTTACTTCACAGCTCTGGACCTCATTTCTTCAACTGTGGAATGGGAACAGGAATGGCATGCCTGCCTTGGAGGCTGTCTGAGGACTGAGGGACCCGACGTGTGCAGTGTGCGCAGCTGTGTACTATTCACATCTCCTCTTCTCCAACAGTCGTTACGTTGTCCATGGCATGGGCTGGCCAGCTCTGGACCTCACTGCTTCTGATTGTGCCATTTTAGCCTCAATGAGACTCATTTTTTCCCCACTGAAAGCTCAGGTAAGTCCCTTACCTCCCCAAAACAGCACTCTGTGAAATCGCCTTCTTGCAGCCAGGTCACAGAGTCTGCTTTGTGGGTTTAATGAATGGTTTCCTGCATTTATCTCAGCTACTGCAGTGCAGCATCTGGGGAAAGGCTGAGGGTGGTCTGAGGGCTGTGCTGGATGCTTTTTTAGACTGCCAAAGCCTGTTCTTGGGAGGCAGCTGACCTCATCAAGAGGAGTTCAAGCAAGGGGCTGAGGAGCCACATCTCCAGAGCAGAGCAGAGCAGAGCAGAACCCGGGAATCGGTCTGGCCTTCCTCACTCACGTTGGGGACACTCTGCCCCGTCACCCATCCTGCCACACTAGGTTCTGCATCTCCATGTCCGCTCCTTTATAACAGTTTACTAGGGGATGTCCTCAGGGATACAGGAGTGTATCCGATTGAAGCCTGTGGGGAGATCCTACCACTTCTATCATTTGGTGGCATTCTCAAAGCTTAGCCTCAGGACCATTAAGTCTCCTGTGGCTTTGGTGGGGAGACTTAATGGTCTTCATTCCCCATGTCCTCCTGCTTGGACATGAGATGGACAGGACACTGGCCCCGCCATTCCCAGTGCAGGCATCTGGGGACAAATACTCCCTGGCCACCTTTTACTCTCAGCTGGCTGCTTCATGCTGCCCAGGTCTTAAGACCCAGGAAATATTCCATATCGGCCCCTTTTTATTGGCCCTTGCCTGAATCAAGCTTAGAATATGCCAAACTCAACTATTACTGTAACATAATTAATTACTCCTATTCCTACCTCACTCTTAGTAAGATCTCCTGGGCCTTTCCCAGGTCTCAGGCTTAAGGAAGATGCTAGAAACACAGAAGAGAAGTAAGATACACTGTGCCAGCCTTTGGAGGCTGATGAGTAAACGACCCTGGAATGCTTCCCTTTCCACACCACACTGGACATGCCCAGTTAAATGACCCTGGGTATGACCTTTTCCATATTGCACTGGGCAGAACACCAATTTGATCACTGAAAAGCACTGAACTGGCCTAATACATTTGGGGCAGGCTCCCCACCTAACTTTCACCTTGGAGATTCACACACATTTGTTTGCGAAAGCTTCAGAGAAGTTTGGCAATAATCCGTCATTTTTACTCAGGGTTTCCTGAAATTCCCTGATTATAGAAAACAATTTAAAAAATAGTTTTTGTAGAATGATATTAATGTTCCTCAAGATACTGGTGATCCGCTGAACATGGATCATGGCTGCTGTGGATTCCGTGTCAGAGACAAGGAAACCAGGCCTTCTGAGGCAGAATTCGCCAGGTTTACTTTGGGAGTCTGCTGCAGAGTGAAATGAACCACAGGACACCCTCACCCACTCTTAGGTCTGGGCCTTTCTGTCCCCACCCTTTTTCTGTTTTTACTGGTGTGTCCACCCTGTATTTGCTTAGAGAGTCAAGGCACAAACCTACACGGAACATCAAAATCAGAAAAGTTCACTCTGCCTTGGTGGCTGTCATCTGCATGAGCGTGTGTGCATTGGGGTGGGAGTGAAATAAGTGAAAATAGCACATTCAGCTTGCAGCATCCTGCGATGAGGATGAAATGACTGGGAAGGTCACAGGAAAGGAGGGCTGCAGGTCCAGGGTTCTTCATGGAGGATGAAGTGCTCACATGGGGTCCTGGAGGAGAAGCACGAGGACCCCTGCTTTATTCTAGCCTTCAGCAGGCTAAAAGCACCCAACAGACAATTCCCCAAGAGGGAATGACATGGGACAACTTTTCCCCTTTGGCCCTGCAGATAGGTTTTATTTCCAGTAAGACGAGCAAGCATGCTGAACTGTCTTGCAGTTGCCCGGTGAGTTCTCCCTGCCCACTGCGCAGACAAAACCAGTTCACTGAGACTGTGGTATCGCACTAAAGAAAGAGTTTAATTGATGCAGCTAGTCATGTGGGAAAAGGCGCTGTTACTCATCAGTCTCCCAGAAGAATGGGAGGTGAGGGTTTTTCAAGGATTATTTGGTGGGCAGGGTACTAGGGAGTGGGTGCTGTTGATCGGTTAGGGATGCGATCATAGGGTGTACCAAACTCATTGAGTGCCTCTGGATGGGGAGGTGGGGGTGCACAGGACCAGTTGAGTCAGGAGCCATGGGTCTGGGTAAGGTTAGTCAGTTGGCAGAGTGCAAAAATCTGAAAAACAGCTGAAAAGACCAATCTCAGGTTCTACGACAGTGATGTTATCTATAGGACATTGGAGAAGGCACAAATTGTGTGACTTCTAGCCACATGACTCCTGAGCAGTAAGGGATTATAGAAACTAAATCTACGTTTTAGCAGAGTTCAGCCTCCTCCGGAGATCCTAATCGTGTTGCTCTTATTAGTTTTCAGTTTCTAAGCAAGGAGAGCTTTAGTTTTAGGGAGGGACTATTATTGTCCTTGCTTCCAAGTTAAACTATAAACTACATTTCTCCCCAGATCAGCTTAGCCTACGCTCAAGCATGAGCAGGACAGCCTTCTTGTGAGGCTAGAGGCAAGGTGGAGTCAGCCATGCTGGACTTGTCTCTCTGTCATAACTTTGCAGAGGTGGTTGCAGTCTCTCTCTAGTCAGAACACATGGTGCCGCCATCTGAGATGTTTGCAAACGGACAGTAGCAAGAAGGGTGGAGAAAGAGACCAGAGCATGGTGAGTCACACCTCACTGAAGGCCAGAGGGGCACTTGGCTAGGCAGGATAGTGTCCAGTGTGGAACAAGGAGGAGCACCAGTGACGGGAAACCAGGTCAGGAGCAACAGCCGTGTGAAATCACAGAGGGGGTCCTGGTTCTCCCGCGGCTTCCTTGGGTCCGCGGTCTCCCTGTCCATCAGACGCTGTCTGTCCTTGTGCCTTGCTGACTGTCCTTGACGAAATTCATGCTCACATTTTTGTATTTTCTGAAGCAGTGGTGAGTCTGGTTCTTGACTGGTTTTGTTTCCAGATGGGTCCCTTCAGTCTTTTTATTCCCTACTTCCTGGGTTTCCCAGGGCCTCAGGCGGTCTGTCTGCTTTAGGGGAAGCTGGGGATGTCTGGACTCTCCTCATAGAAGCTTAGACGTTTTGCTGTGCCTTAGGGAATGGGGAGCAGTGAGGAATCTTATGGGATCCCTGGTCTCTACTCCACCCCTGAGCTCCTGCTGAAGGGCCTGCTGTGCCTGTGCCCTCCCTGGGGGTGGCACAGTCCAGGCTTTCCCCACCTGGGCATCCCCGGAGCTCCTGCACCTGAGACAGACAGCCCTTTGCTTGCTGGCTGCTCCCTAGCATCTGTTTCTGACTCACTGTGCAAAAAGGACAGGAAAGTTGAGGGTGCCCTCCCAGTGTCTCTTTCCAGGCACAGAGTCTAAAGACTCTGTTTGCTCACCTGGAGAGCTCCAGGATGTAGGGGAGGTGTCAGGAGCACAGTGGCCCCCTGTCACCTTACTTCCCAGGATGGCTGGTTTTTGAGGTTTATCATGTTAGTTTTCTCCTTCTGGTTTTAGCCACTGTAGGCCACTTTGTTCACAGATTTTTACCAACTTTGGTTCATTTCATTAACTTATCAGAGGTGGGAGTTCTGAGGTCCCTAATCCAGAGGCTTTCATGGACATGGTTCCCGCTGCCGCGCTGGTAGGGAGGGTGCAGGAGACCCAGGTGGAGGCTCTGATCTAGGGCCTTTGGCTCTAGAGCCTGGAGCTTCACTGCAAGGCTGCCTGTGGGTTTGGTCTGGGAAACAACCCAGCCTGGAGCCCAGGCTGCTGGTTATCTGAAGACAGCCTCCCAGTGAGATTTCTCTGAGACAAGAAACAATTATGCAAATTATCCTATGTCTGTTTTAAAGAATAGAGAAATTGACTGCAGAGACAAAGCATTTACACGGGCAATGGAGGTGTTTCCATGCTAATCTGCCTTCAAAGGGGAGGGTTTTTGTTTGTAAACTTCAGACCCAGAAAATTGATTGTTCTGTCAACTTTAGATAATTATCTGTCCTCCCTGAGGCACTAAACTGAGCAGAAATCTTCCTTCTCTGAATCAGTCTCAGCTTTGGATCTCTGTTGGGTCCCTGTGGAGTGCTAAGTCAGAGATTCCCCCAAAGCAGTGGACCAGGAGCCTTCCTCCAGCCAGTGTCCATCCTGCCTGCAGAACAAAGGACAGAGGGATGGGAGGGCTGCACAACCTGGCACTGTGTCCCCAGAGGAGCTGGTGGGGACTCACTGGTCGGTGGGCATGGGAGGCAGAGTCCACAGTCACTGCTGCCCAGGGCTGGGCATGAGGGGGCAGGCAGATCTGGCCTTGGCCTTGTGGTTTGTTCCCAAGAAAGACCTTAAAGACCAGAAGGGACCCAAAGGGCCGGCCTATGCAGGGAGAGAAGAGCTTCTGGGGAACTGAGTTTTGAAGCCAGCCTCCCTCCTTCCCTCCCTCCCTCCCTCCCTTCCTTCCTTCCTACTTTTCCATCCTCTCTCCCTCCCTCCCTCCCTCCCTCCCTCCTTCTCTCCCTCCCTCCTTCCCTCCCTCTCTCCCTCCCTCCCTTCCTCCCTCCTTTCCTTCCTTCCCTCCTTCTTTTCCTCCCTCCCCCCTCCTATCTTCCTTCTGTCTCTCTCTTTCTTTCTAGCAATCCGTGTATCTTTCCTTCTTTCTTTTGTCTGAGAGACTGTTTGTCTCTGCATGTTTGCCTAAAGTCTTCTCTCTGTGCAGTGAGATTCACCTGTAAAGCAGACTGCACACCCCAGGGAGAGATCATTGTGGAGAAACATCACTGGACAGAGCCTCTCTTCATCTGCATCAGACTCCTCCAGTCTCCCCTGCTGCCTTTTTCTCTGCCCCTAAGGGCACCTGTCCCTGGAGAGGCTCTCAGGACAGCATCCTGGACACCTCTTGCCTGACACCCCTCATTTCCACAATGTCTTCAGGCAGCTCTTCCTGCCCTTCTAGCCCTGTTGGTCCATCACTGCTGGTCCTGAGCTTTGGGCCCTGATCCAGGCTGTGGGGAGAGTTTGCTGAGGCCAGTTTAGGGAGGGGAGGGGCCATGTTGTGCCATTTGTCCTGGGCCCAGGGGACCTCCTGCATCATCTGTCTCCTCCATGGGATGCTAGTTTCAGGGATTCCCTGGGGACATGGGAGAGCAGGGCTGGCTTAGGCAGGGGCCTGATCATAGTCCAGACAGTGCAGACCCTGCCTGAGGTGTCACATGGGCCCTCATCAGTCTTGTCTTCACACGGTAGACTCACTCCTGTGCCTCCCCCATCTGCACTCCATGCAGCAGGGGAAGGCCTGCTGTTGGCCAACGCCCACATTTGAGTTTTAAATGTGAATACCCAGGGATTGCAATTTACCAAAAGATGAATGAAAAGAGCTCTCCCAGTACTTGGTCAGACATTAGTCTGTGGTATTTTTCAGATGAAATTAGCGTTTAAGCCAGTATACATTTAGCAAAGCAGATTATGCTCCATAATGTGGGCGGGCCTCATCCAATCAGTTGAAGACCTTAAAGGAAGATATACTGACCTCCCAAGGGAAGAGGGAATTCTGCCTCTGGACTGGAGCCACTCTTCCTTGGATTCTAGCCTCTGTAATCACACGAGACAATCCTGGACATCTCTTCGTCTCTCTTCTGTTTGTCTGGAGAACCCGGACTAATACGATTCTTGTTAAGCTGCTTTCAGGAAGTGTGAAGAAAATATTAAAAAGATATAGCCAAGAATTTTGAGTGGGTGACATTATTACTTTACACTAACCGAGATCTCCCTAATGTTGGCATTGCAATGATACTGTGTACTTCTTGGAGTAAGAAAAAGTGCAGCCTCAGTATCCCTCTGACTAATTAGGAAGGCATATTACCACTTCCTGAAAACTCCAGAATACTAAATTGGTTGACCAGTAACTCTTGAATTTACATAAGACAAATCAGTTGCAACAGAGGGTCATAAACCCCTCGTGTGCAGAAGGAAAACAAGTTTGTCAGTGTGCAAACCATAAATATGGACCACATCAAGTAGGGGCCAAGGAAGGAAAAACAGCCGTGCTGACGTACCCTGGATGCAGCTTCTGTGAGTGCCTCACAGGTTCTGGCCATTTCAGCTAAAACTTTTCTTCTGACAGACTAGAAATGAAAAAAAAAAAAGAATCATTAATTTTGTTAGGAAATGTAACAAAAAGTTAAAATTCTACTAGTTTGTAAAATATTTGAAGCTAAGTTCTTTTTATAAATAAAATTATATTTATAATTTAAGTTTTAGTTCTCATCTTTGCTGTCATAAAAATTATTCTAAGTTATGTCAATCTTTGAGGATAAATTTGGAGTATTTGAAAGAGCTTATATTTGGAAAACTGAACAATTTTTATTGCCATGATTTTACTTTGTTCTTGACCACACTTATCCCAAAGAAAGTCAAGGTCTTCACCCATGGATTCAAGATTCCCGTAGCAGCTGCTAAATTCTTTTTCTACAATGCTTGGGCCTCATCAGCATCATATTTGTGCACCTACCCCAGCCCCAACCACAGACACAGGTAGAAGGAACGGAGCACTGTGGAGCAGCCTCACTGACTGTAAGTGTCCGGTTCTCCCATGAAGCATGACTCTTCCTCTGCATGTATTTTAGAGTTTCAAAAGCCATTTGGCCTCCATTTCTTTAGATTATGGATAAGATCCATAAACCTGTACTAGGGTCACTGTTCCTCCACTCTCTTTAGCATGTATCTGCAGTCTCATTTCCAGGCTGTTTCTGAAAGGAGTTTCCATCTTCCATGGACCACTGCCTGCAGAATTCCCAGATGAATCCCTTGGCCATTCCCTGTAGCCACATCTCCAAATCTGCAGCTGTTCTTAGCTGGAGGTCAAGCTGCCACAACTGGTGTGTGTTTCAAGCCACTAGGCAGCCCCAGGTCTTCATCTGAGCACCCAGGGCCAGAGATCTCACCCTGTCCCTGATACCATCCCTTCACAGCTAGCCACAGTTTCCTTCCTTCTGTTGCTCACACAGTGTTCTCAGCCCCGGATGCCCTTCCTGACACTTTCTCCTAAGGAAATCCAAGTCATCCATCCGAGTCAACTCGAATGTCCATGCCCTCTGGGAGCCTGCCCAGGTCCAGAGGCTCCTCTGAACTCCCTTTCCCATTTAAAGCCTACAGAGGCAGTGCTGCCCAGTAGACATCTTGACCTGGAGTCAGACAGAGCAAGACTATCTTGGCCCCTCTCTCTGCTCTGTGTGACCCTGAAATGTGCCCTGGCCTTAGGGAACATTCACCTACAACAGAGAACATGAGTATGCATGTGATTTGCATAACACAGGCAAGACATTATTTTTAGATACATTCTGTATAGATGGTTCCAGAGAACATGCATGTTACATGTGGGAAGGAAGAGACACAAGGGTCAAGAGATACTTAATATGCATGAGGCTCCTGGGCAGGAAATGTCCACAATGTGCCTTTATACAAGAGGCAGCTAAACATGCAGAACCCTGGGGTCTTCATTCACCACCATTCATGGCGCCCGTTCTGGTCCCATGTGTCCCCTGCCTAAGAAACATGTAGAACCGTGGCAGTGTGGCAGCCCTACTACCATCAGACACACTTGTCCCATATCTGTCCCACTGAGCCAGATATGGGACAATGTGTCACAGGACCTTCATCTGTGGGCACTCTTGCCCACACCTTGGCTGTGGTCCTCGTGGTCACAGCCGAGTCGGTGAGGCTGACTGACAGAGAAAGAAGAGAACCGATGAATGTTTGCAACACAGGAATCAGGTCATGTGGCCCTCCCATCTCCTTCCCTCAGCTTCTTGCTGTGTTTTATGAATGGATTTTACAAACCTCTGGTTCAAGCATCCTAAATTGCTTCTCAAGCCTTTCCATTCTATGAACTCTGGAATAGCTTGCTTGTGTCAAGCAGCTGGAGGACACAATTGCATCCGGAGAGCTTCCCACGTGACAGTCTGTGAGCAAGGGACCTCACCTCCCTGGAAGGCGGTTTTGTCTTCTGTAAAAGATGTGATTGTAATCTCTACTTCTCAAGGCTGATGTGAGAAATGCATAGAATAAGACACGTGGAAGTGTGTGGCAGGTAGTGGATGCTCAGTAATGTGAAGGCTGCCCTTCTTGCCGCAGCCTTTCTCTTCCTCCGCTGGGTCTAGACTTCACATTGTCCTTTGGTTTGAGATCCTTAATTCATCTCAAGTCTTATCATCACCCCAAAAGCTTGAAGGGAGCTCCTGGGAAAATCCAGCTTCTCAACCCCACACTGATTACTGCCCCTGGGCATGGCCTGGCAAATGCAGCTCCACTCCCCAGGCAAGTCAAGGAAGTTGTTGCCTGGAAACCAGGTGAGGACATTTACAAGAACCAACAGCAACAGCAGCAGAAACCGGTTTTGCCTTTTCACCAAAATACCCAGATTTCCCTGTGGCCTTACAAACAAATAATAAAGATGATGGAGCAGCAGAGTCATCTGTCTGTGAAAGACATTCAGATATCTGAGTGACTCAGCAAGCCTAGGTCTCGGGGAAATTACAAATACCTGGGCGAAGAGCAGCCTGCTCTGCAGGCAAAGCCCCTGAGACCTGCTGAACTCTTGGGTGTGGGAGCAGGGGATACTCATGGCCTGCCCAGGGGCAATGTCCTCCTGGCACAGGTGGCTGGCAGAGGAGAGAGTGTGGATGGGAAATTGTCCTGTGTTGTTGAGGGTTGGAGGACGGACACTGGAGCAGAACTACCAAGAGCTCAGGAGCATCAGTGGGTCCAGGGCTCAGAGGAGTGACGGCAGCTGCAGTGTGGACATTCTGTGAGGGGTGAGATGGAGAAGACACTGTGCCTTGGGCAGACCCCAAGGGGAAATTTTCAGGCCCTGCTTGTAGAATTGCTGCTCTGTAGGCTTTCTTGGCATCAGCACCACCCCAAGGAGCCTCACTGATGCCCTCCTCCCACAGGCCAGGACCCGAGTGGTGCAGAATCCCCACTCCAGTCCTGTTCTCCACTTTGGACAGGGACAGCTCAGGTCCTGAAGAAAGCTGGACAATCCCAAAGAGCCGTGGTCCCAGGAGGAAGGGCTGCCCTCACCTGTGGCTGAGGAACAATGATATCAACCAACGCTATACCTGGAGAATCCCTGTCTGCGATCGGGTTTTAACTCTGGAGCTCTGGCAGCACATCCAGATGGGAAAGTGCTGTAGTGTCAGGATGACCTGGGGATGGTGAATAACCCACAGCATCTTCCTGTTTCTGAGGGTCTTTCCCAGCCCTGCCATTCTAGAACCCACGCAATCCATGGCCCCTGCTGCCCATGCTGGGGCTCAGCACCCTTCTCCTAGAACCCTAGAGCCCAGGCCATCAGCATGAGTCCCCGAGCCCTTCTGGAACTTAATGAGAAATGGCCAACCTCATCCTGTGGAGAAGCTCAAAGCAGACAGTTTGTATTGTCTCATGTGGTCCATGGTGAGAGTACACAGCAGCATTGCTGCGATGAGGAAACTGAGGCCCAAGTGGCTAAGTCACCCATAACTTGAGTGGAATGGCCAATACCCAGGTTCTCCAATGAAGACCCTGGCTGTGACTTTGAAGCCCACATGTCCCACAGGGGTAGGGAGGGGACCTTTCCACCTGTCTTGAAGGTACAGCTGGCCACTTGTGATGGTGTGGGAATAGGGGTGCCTGTGACCGCACCTGTGATGAGAGTGGGTGAGCAGCCACCTTTCTAGGGAGGAGACATGAAGCTGGTTATGTTCAAATTCCTTCCAGGTGAGGTCCCTCATCCCTTTCAGGAGAACCGAGAAGGGAGCAGAACAGCCCTGCCGGTGGAGATGCAGCGCATCCGGCACCGTATGCAGTCGCGAAGCACAGACATGGACATACACACAGAATTATGCACTGTTTTCATGGATGCAGTATCTTTTTTGAATCTGTTAAGAGATTAACAGATTTAAAAAATCTATCTGTGTGTCCTCCTGTTTCCTGCAGTCCCTCTCTGCAGTGTGTGTTTTATTCTCCATCGTTCATCCCAGAACCTGTCCTCTTGTATCCTGAGGTCACTGGCTGCCAGTGACAAGAGGAGGCATCTAAGCCGTGTTACCTGTCAGCCAGGATGCACCATTATTGAAACAACACAATGGGGTCAACCATCCAACCAGCTCCCTGGAGTCACCCCCTCCTGCCATCCCTAAAGTCCTGGGGCAGCCATGGGGCAGCTGGCTGAGGCTGCCAGCCCTGAGGCAAGATTAGCTCTTTAGAGACAGCACTGAGCACAGTGACGTGCAGTGGCCTGTCAGAATATTTAGATTAGAATCCTGGCTCTGCCCCTTACCAGCTGTGTGTCCTTGAGCAGCTGTCTTGACCGCTCTGTGCCTCCGTTTCCTCGACTGTACCTAATTTATAGGGGTCGAGTGTGGATCAGAACAGCACCTACCCATGGTGGGTGCTGATTAAGCATTGGCGGTTGTTATTCCCGGAAAGTGCACGGGCCTCCTGTGTAAGTGTGGTTAGCAGGGACCCACCACCGCACAACACCGTCTCCACTTCAGTTTGGATGAATCAACCTCATTTCTCCATGCACTGTCCTCTGCCTAAAGGAAAAACACCCACAGGCAAGATGTGCATGCGCTGAAAGGTTCACAAACAAACCTTCCTGCCTGCTCCAAAGTCCTAGGGGAACGAGTTAGAAGTTCCTGGAGGGCAGAGGGGTCCAGGAGAGACAAACAGGACACTGACCAGGGGGCTGGGGTCCCTGCTGGGGCAGGCAAGGTGAAGGGCTCTGTTCATCTAAAGTGTTTTCCAGTGCTCCGTGTCACCCCCTAGGTGCTGCACCAGTGAGGCAAGCGTCACAGCCCAATTCAAAGAGGCTTGCTCAAAAGGGCAACGCCCCTGGAGTGGGCATTCTGGGGAAACACTGCTGGGTCAGACACTCACAGCTCACCTTGGATACAGCTATCCTGTCCTCACTGGGGAGGCTGGGACCTAGCAAGTGAGGCCTTGGGCAGCATGGATGCCCTTTGCTGAGATGGGAAAGACTAAGGGCTGAGTCTGATGCAGGTGCACCCCACGAGCAGAAGCAGGATGCAGTGTGCCCTGTGGACTCATCCATGCTTCGTTCAGAATTCCCACCAGAATCTGCAGAGGTGCAAGGCAGCTATGTGGGTGAAGTGGCCACTTCCTGCTTTCTGTAAAGCAGCCACAGGGACCTGGGTTGGGGACAGGTAAGGCCCTCACTCTGGATAACTAAAGAACTAGAACCCAGGCTCCCTTGACCTTTCCCAAAACCCAGATGACACGAGGACCGTCCCCCAGCTGAAGGGGCAGATTCATGCTGTAGAGTGGGGGTAGTTAGCGTCGGGGGCACTTGAGTGATTATCTCAGGTGTGGGCCTCACAAAAGAGTCAAAACAAGTTAGCCAAGACTCCAGTAGCCTTCACTGTGTGACAGAGACCAGCACCGTGGCCCCAGCCTGACAGCTGGGCAGGCCACATAACGGGTAGGGCCAAGTGTTAAACGTGGATTTTTTTGTTTAAAATCATGAGCTTCCAGATGGCAGCAGCAGAACATTAAACTATTTTGGGTCCTTCTGAGCACAGGACTTAGTATGACTGCACAGGGGTACCTGGCAGGCCAGGTTCAGGGACTGAACGGTCTGCCCAGAAGCCAGCAGGTCCCCACTCAGTGTCTGGCACCAGCTCCCTTCATGACCTAGGCTGGCGCAGTCCTAGGGGAGTCCCAAAGCTTTCCCGGAACATCATCCTCAGGCATTTCCCAATAGGAGCAGCCTCTGGCCTCAGGTCTGTCCTTGTTTGACTCATAAAATTATCACTCAGACTGGGAAAATTAACACTCAGTGATTACTGAAAGGGTGCATATTGGAACAGATCATTTTCAACTTGAGTTCATCAGGAGATTTAACGGCCAGGCAATGTCCACTAAAACAGCAACAAACATGGGGATGAATGGAAAAGTTCCCACTGATAACTCATGCTGGCTTGACAGTTGTTCTCAGAATAGAAGTGGGCACTTCCACTCCGGGGCAACCATCTGCGAAGCCTCCACGGAGCCTCTCAGCTGGTTGCTCCTGAGTCTGGGCCCAGTATTTTTGGCCTCGGAAGACATCCATGTGGAGGTTCTGTAGAGGGAAACTGAGGCTCTGAGGGATGAGCTGCAGGATACCATGTGGGGAACGGCAGGAGGCAGCACCAGCTCCTTCACCAGGACATGAGGGGACTGTGGCTCATCAGGGGTCCTCGCGGACATGCAGAGCCTGTGTG
This sequence comes from Cacajao melanocephalus, assembly GCA_963573385.1. Taxonomy (NCBI): domain Eukaryota; kingdom Metazoa; phylum Chordata; class Mammalia; order Primates; family Pitheciidae; genus Cacajao; species Cacajao melanocephalus. The sequence goes on from CAUYLG010038827.1 coordinate 45,463, forward strand.
GTGTTTGAGGAGTCTGGTGAAAGCTGTTTATTCCAGTTTAAGTGGTGGAGGGGAGCCTCAGTGAAGTCTCAGGGTTCAGGGCCACACTGCCGGCCCCTGGGACAGCAGCCCTAGTGTCCCCTGCCCCAGGCCTTGCTCCTACCCACTGATAAATGCCCACTCTGCTCCTAGGTGCACACCTGTCCTGAAGACAGCCGGTTCTCATGCTCTTCTCTGAAGCACCTGAATTGGGCAATCCTGGGTAAATCACTTTAAGTTGCTTTCATTTTATCTGTTTTGTTTCCATGATTCCAGCCATATAGGTCCCTTGTGTATGTAGGATAAAGGTGTCTAAGAATAAAGGACTGTGATTTGAAGTTTTTTCCTCTTCTTTCCCTGCCCTGACCACCTGATCACGAACTCGTAGAAATAAATTGGCATCTCATGTTGTGTATCTTTTTATGCACCTAGAGAGATGGTTATATTCATGATTCAGTGGATAAATAAATGTGCACATCTAGTCCATTATTGCTAGTTGTCATCTGCCAATAAGTTTACATCTTGTAAATGCCAGTGTTTCATCAAATGGCTACATTGCACATGAGTCAATCTGTGTGGCAAAGAATGTGACGGGTTTTGTATATCCTTTACAAAGACACTCTTCAATGCTGCCTTTTAAAATAGAAATGTTAAATTATATAACTAAGCCTTGTTAGCTGACTTTTTCAGTAATCACTTTACAAAGGGGAGTGAGATGTGTCAGATCCCTCACTGGCCCCTAAGTAGGGACAGTGACAGTCAGTAGTCATTTACTGATACCCACTCCATGGCAGGTTGTTCCCCCAGCCCTGGCTGTGGGCAGCCCCCATCTAACAAGGTGCTTTGGTCCACGGGTGGAGAACAAAGGCCTATGGGCTTGGGGATCGAGTTCTTTCATCTCCTACACGACCTTCATCTGCTCATCTTTCCTAGGAAGCGCATCTAGGTTTGGAGGAGGTGGGGCTTACCTCTCGAAGCCTGGTCCCTAAGTGACACCACGGCTGCCTACATCAGAATCTGAGCCATCCCCCAGGCTTGCTTCACAATGGTCTTGTCACGTGGATCAGAGGCAGGCGCAGTCTTATGTGCTCTTGATCGTGCACCTCGTCACATCTGTTCCACAATGTTGTATTCTTCTAATTTCCATGCACATCTTTGCATGGGCACATTCCCATGCCAATTAGTGGTCTACAAGCGTTCCAGAGTGTGCCAGTATTTCTTCAGTCAGTGCCATGCTGTTGGATATTCAGGTTTTTTTAACCTGGTATAGATAACATTAACATTTCTTAAAAACAGAAGAGTGTTTGTGATTAAGATATTATCTTAGTGGATATCAAATTGCTGCATCTGATTTCATTTCTCTTTTCCAAACAAAGGGTCAGTTGTGTGGGCAATTCTCATTCCGAAATGTGCACTCACATCCCAGAGGTAGGAAGTGAGACCTCTTGCCTGTGTTTCACGGAGCATGTGATTATGGAGGTGTACAGTCCCAGCAAACAGGCCCTGCATTCTTTTCCCTCACTGACTCAGATGCAGTATGTGGCCAGCCCAAACAGTATCTCTCCCTCACATTCTTAAACCTCCAGAGATTAAACACCACCTGATACACAGAAAACTGTGGGGTCCCCATTTGGCGAAGCATCAAGTGCAGCCAGGGGGCTTACCTACGTGCATGTGACTAGGTGCTGCCAGATGCCACCAGCCCAGACAGTCAGCGAGCCCACCTCATCAGAGGGCACATCAGATCCCCAAATGAGAAAGCACTCCTAGGAGCCAACATCTGCCAAGATGGGTACAGTACAGTTGGCAACTTTGCATGTGAGTGCACCCTCAGACTCAGCCAGGTTATTCTCCTTTGCAGTCTGTTCTGAAAAGTCCAGCCAGATGATGGCTGAAGAATAGAGAATGGAAGATGGAAGGCGGTTGCTGCTTGCAGGAGAGGCACGCTGGCGGCATTGGCAGGGAGGAAGAGAATGGAAACTGAGCAGCAGATCTGAGAAACCAAAATGCCCAGCAAATAAGGACAGGTGCCATGGAGCTACTTCCCTGGGTCCAAGAGCCTGATTACTTTATTGTTCCACGAGTCCATGGCCTGCAGTCATTAAGGCAACTAAAACATTGACTGGGGGACAGTCTTTCCTGTTTAGGGCAGAAATGTGTGGAACTTATTTTTGAATTGTGTCTAGAGAATGACTACCTGTAAAATATCCGTGCTTTTTTGGCTGTTCACAAAGCCTCTCTCCCCAAGGTTTGGAAGAACCCCCATGTTTGTGTATGCCCATAGCTCTTCCCAGATAAACAGGCAGACAGACAGACGCAGAGTTGTTGAATGGCCCTTCCCTGGTTCAGGACAAATGAAGAAATGGGAAATTAGAGCCTCCTGAGAAGCACTAAGGCTTCCTGGAGGGAAGCAGTTTCCAGTCTCTGCGAGAAAGACACCCTTAGCATTTCTGCAAGAATCTGCACTTCTCCCTGCCCAGTTTCCTTCTGTCTGTGGGTCACACTACCTGCTTTTTCAAGGAGAACATCCCTGCTCCCTGTCCCTCCCAGCTAAGAAGGTTCAAAGGCTGCACTCATGACCTGAGCTAGACTCATCAGATGCTCTCTCCAGGAAATTGGATGAGTGGAGGTGGGAGCCTCCAGGGACTGACCCTCAGCTGTGCTCTCTGGACCCCTGCATTTCTGTCTGTCTCAGCCTCAATGGCCAGCTTGTCCTTCTATTCTGTGAGCTGCCCACATTCCCTAAATAATATTCTTCACTGGACTCTCCAGAGGCAGGCTCTGTCACCATTAACTAAATAAACTGTCAGACCAGGGACCGCTGGGAGCCACAAGGATAGGACCGCCTGACTGAGTGGACTCAGTGACCACCTCCTCTGCCCCTGGCTTCACTGTGCTCTTCTGCCTACACCCTGTGGAAGCACAGAGGGCCTGGGCTGAGGCCCCCACCCACCTTCTCACATGCTTACCCCCTTGGTTCTTAGTGGATTTTCCGTCTCTGCTTTTTAGCACCAGCAGTAATAAGAACATAGTCTTCTCAAACAGAGGAAGCCAGACAGCCCCTGTTTCTGGATCAAGATCTCAGGAACTGCGATGAAAGTGGAGGATGAACATGAGTCAGCACACCTTATCCTCAAAGCAGCCCTGCTCTGCACTCAGCTCTTTGCCCTGGTCCTGGCGAGTTTGATTTAGCCAGATCCCACAGGAGCCTGGAACCCTCCTGCATGGGACTTCCAGCTGTCATCTCCTGCATGTTGGCCCTTCTCAGAAACAGCATCCTCGATGTTTGCTGTGATGACTATGATTTGTTTTATTACTCTATTTGATTTACATATGAGATTTCATTATTGAAGAATATATTTCAATTCACTCATGTTTTCCCTAAAATTATTTTTTTTATAAGAATTACACAGAGACACACAAAGTAGCCAACACAGACACACAACCGGCAGGTGAGAGGACGTGAAGCACAGTCAAAGATGTTGAGTCATGCTGTGTGAAGACAGAACCATGCCCCAGAATGTTTGTGTGTTTCTCCTGGGGTCTGCTGGCTCCCAGGGCACTTCTGCACCATGGGGCCTCCTCTGCCTGCTAGGCAGGTGTGGGATGATGTGCAGGGAAGAAAGGCAGAGGCAGATGCCAGCCACTATCAGGCGGCCCAAAAGAGTGTCATCCACCAGCTGGATGTGGTTGTGTAGGGCCTTGGTGACCCTGGTCTCCATGTAAAGGTGCTTGGGTTTAGGCTGAAAGATCTGAGACTTGTCAAAGGGACAAGTTTGAGAAAAGGTCTCTCTTTTGGGGTGAGTCCAGGCTGGCCCCAGAGGTGTGGAGAGGTTGGTGGAAGTTTCTGGGCTCCAGTCTCTCATGTATGGTAATGAGGATGAACAGGCCTCGCCTACTGCTTGGCAAGTGGGAGATGGAACATTCTCTGTGCGGGGTGGGGAGGATCACAGGCAGCTTGAGCTGGGGTGGGAATCCTCACCGGGCTTTGTCCATGGCTACTGTCCCATTGAGTGCTACACCTTGGTGGGCGTGCTATGGGCATTGCCTCAAAACCTGAGCCCTTGATTAATGGAGACATTCCTTTCCCATTTTCACAGGTGAGGAAATTGCCGCTGAGGATGGCGTATAAAGATTTGGCAGAGAAGGATTGAAACCCAAGTCTCTTCAATCCCATTGGCCACTTTTCCTCCACCACCCACATGAGGGTGGGCGATGACGCCAGGGGTTGTGAGGCACTTGCCTCTCACCCCTGGTGCCAGGAGGTTTGAAGGAGGTTGTGACTATTTTAAACCAGGATAACTGAATCACCAAGGAAGTGCTGGTGCACCCCGACTGTGAGAGTTCAGACATCTTCCAAAGTCGCTGAATTAGTCGTGGGGCCCCAGAGCTCACTGCTAGGCCTCTTAATACTGGCCAGCCACTCAACCCCAATTTCAGCTTCCTCAACTGTAGAATGAATGGGGAGACCCTCGGTTACCACCAAGAAAAACAGAATCTTAGGCTAGGGAGCCCTTCCTGTGACCAAGCCCGGCCTCCCTCATGGGAACATTGATAACAGCTCAAAGTAGGGCTTTTGTAGAGACAAACTTGTGGCAAGACCGTGGGAGCACCTGGCCCTGGGGTGTCCTGGAACAGGCCGTGAGTTGAAGTATACTAGACATACAGAGAACAGGGGTCCAGGGTAGGACTCTCCAAGTTTGAGGGTCCCCAAAGGCTGGAGAGGCCCCAGACCTTCCCTCTGCTCCCTTGGTCAATTTTCCATGGTAACCTCTAGACCCCGCTGTCTCCTATTAGAAAGTAAAAATGTCATTGCTACCTGGGTGGCAAGTCACTTCCATCCCATGCTTCTCAAAACTTGCCACCAGCATGTCTCTAAATGTCAGGGTCCAGCTTCCTACTCAAGTTTGAATTCTTTTAGAAGCCTCATTCATCTTATCTTAAAAAATGAATTCTGCATTTTATTCCATGACGAATTGTCTCAATAAAAAGCTTTAGTTTGTTTACTAAGGAAAAAGCAAATGCTCAAGTCCAAGTGATGAGTGGGAAAGTGTCCCAGATAAGCCCATGGCTGTGAATTCCCCTGGAATCTGCCATGAACCTGACCTTAGAAACAAGGAGTTCCTTAACCCATTCACTTCTGTGAACATACAGGTTGGATGGATGCATTAGCTTCTCTGAGAATTAAGTGCACAGCACAAAATTTAGAAGAGGTTGTCCCGGGAACATGGCATGGGTTAGATGCAGCAGTACACAGTTCTGTGCTGGCACAGAGGGTGGGTGGGGGGACTCAGACTCATCTAGTCTCCAGCCTGATCTTGCAGATGTGCATGCCAAGCCCCAATGGGAAGAGGGCCTTGCCCAGGTCTTTCTGCTGTGTGCTTGCCAGCCATCACTCAACCTGGTGCCCTTCTTACTTCCCAAAGACCAGGACATCAGCAGCCCCTGCCGACTGCATGCCAGGTCTTCATAGTTTGCAAGGAGAGGAAACTAGAGAGATGAAGCCTCCTAATGCAGTCCTGTCTGACCTCATGACGCTCCCCATTGGCAACATTTGTGCATTTTGGAAATGGTGCCTGACATTTGCTAATTGAGCCTCATCAAAGTTAATAAGATCAAATTAGGTGTGATCATATTACGTTAGTTGACATCAAATCAAATTAGACATTTTTGAAAGTCTGAGTTAGCAGAGAAGGCAGCCCCTCACGAGTAAGTTTTTCAGAAAATGAACACAATTTATGTAGCAGCAACTCAAAACCCCAATGAATCGTCCGGTAGCTGAGGCCAACCTGTAAACTACCCTTACATGGCTCATGACACACTCTCCTGATGCTGCCAAGCTGTGATCTACCCCAATAGTGGCCACCAAACCATGGCATTGTCAGAGCAATCAAATGCGCCACTAGGCATGGAAGCTGGGATGGAGAACTAAAAACATCCGAATCCAGATGTATTCCATAGGAAACAGTACATAGAGCAGAGCACCCTGGTTTGTGGCACTGATACGGAGAGATGTCCATGGTGCTGGAACAACCCCTCACCTCCCACTGCCCTACCGCCTTCTGCCGCAAGGTCCAGCTAAACCAGAGAAGGGCTGGATGCCAAATGCAAGGCAGGTGCTGATGGAAAGTGGGGTGTGTGGTTCCTGTTCCTGCAGGTCCCTTTGCAGACTAAAAAGCTGTGCATGTGCTGGACCAGTCAACTGCCCCAGCAGCCTCCTCAGAAGCTCAGAGCAGGGACCAGGCGATCAAAGGCTGTGCTGTTCCCTGAGAGGTCCACTCTGCTGTCCAGCTGCCCTGCCCTAACTCCGATAATGCCCAGGGTGGGATATTGAGGACTGTGGCCATGGTCTAGCCACAACCAAGAGAGGCTGCTTTGATGATTTTTCTGATGGAGAAGACCAGCTTTGTGTTAGTTCGTTCATTTCAATGCGATACCCAAACTTCCCTGCACCTTAGTTTTCTTATTTCTAAAGTGTGGATAAAAATAGTACCTACTGCATTTGATCTTTTGTAAAGAATCTACTGAGATAATCCATAGAAAGTTCTAAGCCTGGTGCCTGGCACAGAGTAATCCATAGCTGTGACTACCTCATCATCATCATCATTTCTTGAGTACTGCATTATCAATTCATTCACTGAATCAATCACTCGAATGCCCTACAAAGCTTACTGAGTGGTGACCATGTGCTGAGTTCATTGTTTCCATGGACTCAGGCCTCACGGAGAAGATGCTGGATGGAGGAAGTGCAGAGCTGTGTAGGAATAAAAGGGGGTCTGACCCCTGGTTGTGCAGCAGTGATGGTTCATTTTCAGAACCGGGGCCCACTGCAGTGTGTACACTAGCATCATTCTTTCTCATGGGAGCAGGCCCACGGCAGGGCCGGTCTGTGGCATGCACTCTAGCGTCATTCTTTCTCATGAGAGCAGGGCCAGCCTACCGTGTGCACACTAGCAAAACGGGGCCTAAGTACTCAGACCCTGAAGAGCATGCAATCCCTAGCTGAGACTTCTGCTTGCCCTCTGTGTGGGCACATCACTTAATTTCTCTGTGCCTCAGTGAGCTCACCTTCATGAGGTGGTCAACAGAGGTGTGATCTAATAGAGGTTCCATGAGAATTAAGTGTGTTAGCACCCGTGAAGTCCGCAGGAGTATGCCCTGCCAGGGCCAGGCATTCAGCAGGTGGGAGGCTTTCTCAATGAGGCCTTCCATGTCAGCATGGTCAAAAGCCTGCACCTGGTTCTCCCTCTTCAGCCCAGCCAGCACTTCGCATGTGCGGCAAGACCGTCCTAAAGGCGTGTCTGTGCCAGGTGTGGTTAGAGCTTCAGGGCTGTCATTCCAGGATTTGGGGAGCAGGATGGCAGATCTCCATGTTATTCCTCAGGGACAATTTTTCAGGTATGGTGTGGCAATAACTTATGATAAAAAAGAACAGAAAATCCAGAACAATGAAAGCAACACTTTTACATCTTAAAACACATCTGATTTAGGAAGGAAATTCTTCAGTGCCTCTACCCCACCCTGATCTGGTCTCAGCACCCTGGAGTTTGTCATCATACACATTTTTATTTTTAATAAAGTCGACATTATCCATTTTTTGTTCTTTCATCAACTGGCTTCTGTGGTTGCAAGTAAAAACTCATCATGAAATAGAAGGCCATGTTCATTTTCTTCTAAAATTTTTACACATTTACATTTTAAATGTAAGTCTATGAACTATTCTGAATGAAATTGTATATAAGTTGTAGGGTTTGTGTTTTGTCCATTTTTTCCCCATATGGTTCTCATTGTTCCATTACCAATGGTAAAACACACACTTTTTCTCCATTGAATGTCCCTGTCCCTTTGCCAAAATCAAAATACTGTATTTGCCTGGGTCTATTTTGGGCCCATTTTCGTTTACCTGTTAATCTGTTCCTTCACCAGCATCACAATTTCTTCACTGCTTTAGCTTTCTGATGTGTTGGGATCCAGATGTGTGAGTTCTTTGTTTGTACATCTTCGATGTTGCCTATTCTAGGTTTAAAGACAAGGCTGGGTGCAGTGGTTCACGCCTGTAATCTCAGTGCTTTGGGAGGCCAAAGCAGGAGGATCACTTGGGGTCAGGAGTTCAAAACCAGCCTGGGCAAAATAACAAGACTCCTATGTCTAAAAATATTTTTTAAAAGTTAGCAGGGAATGGTAGCATGTGCCTGTAGTCCTAGCTGTTTGGGAGGCTGAGGTGGGAGGATCACTTGAGCCCAGAAGTTACAAGCTGCAGTGAGCTGTGATTGCAGCCCTGCAATCCAGCCTGGGTGACAGGGCAAGACCCTGTCTCTAAAACAAACAAACAAACAAACAAACAAACAAATAAATAAAAAAACAAAAACAAAAACAGTTTTCTGAGAATTTGATTGGGACTGTACTGAATCTCTAAGTTTCAGAGAATTTTCATCTTAACAATATTGACTCTTACCAATTCTGAATAAGAAACATCTGCACATTTATTTACATCTTGCTTGATTTCTTTCAACTGTGTTTCTAAGTTTGATGGATGCATATTTGTACGTTTATTTTAAAGATTTATACTTAAGAACTTCAGTTGTGAGGGGTGCTATTGTAAATGGTATTGCTTTTTTAAAATGCCACACTCCAGTTTTCCAATTTCTTCATATATAATTGCTGATACATAGGACAATTGCTGATACAATTGACTTTTGTCAGTTGGCCGTCTACTTTGCTTCTTATATCCATTCATCTGGTGGGAATGGTGGGCTCCCTTTCAGCTCTTTTTCAAAAGTCATGGCGTGGAACTGTCAGAACAGCTGACTTCGAAGATTCACGGGAGGGGCACGGCCTCAGCTTGCTGACCTGGAGCCCTTGAGCATCCTGCACCGCCCGCGACGGCCGGCAGGGGGCGGGCGCGAAAGCGGCCTCACAGAGCCTCGGGAGGTGCCTGCGTTCTGCGCAGACGCCCTGCACCTTCAGGGGGTGGAGCCAAGCCGCGTCCTCACACCCACCCAGGAGGCGCCGCCATCCCTACCAGGATGGCTGAAAAGGAGTCAGCCTCCTTCTCCTCCTCCGGACCTACCCGGGAAACGCCTCTGTCCCTATAGGGATACCTGGGGACTATGCCCACGAAGTACCCAGTGGCCTCCTCCTCAGGACTGACTGGGGAAGCTGTGGCTGCAGGACCCCAGAGGCTGCCGAGGAAAGGTGAGGAAAAAGCTTTCTGCCGCGGGGGTCTCTAATTTTTGTATTTTTTTTTTTTTTTTTTTTTTTTTTTTGGTGGAGACAGGGTTTCACCATGTTGGCCAGGATGGTCTCGATCTCTTGACCTCGTGATCCGCCCGCCTCAGCCTCCCAAAGTGCTGGGATTACAAGCGTGAGCCACCTTGTAATTTTTTTTTTATTCTAATGGTGCCCGGCCTCGTTTTTTTTACAGTGTTGAGTACTTGAACAATACTGAAGAGCAGATGGAGATGTGAATTTTCACCTCATAATTTTAAGTGTAAATAGTGTACTTGCCTGTTAAAAGCAGAATTTTAGGCAAAATAAATTTAAACAGAGTTCATCTGGGCAAAGGAACGATTCGTGAATCACGCACAAGGCATCCGAAGGGAAAACAGGGCTTGGGGCTTTGAGCTCTTAGCAGTGGCAGCTGAGTGAGGCTCCTCATTGGCGCCAGCTAGGTCACCGCCTCTTGTGGGGATGGTTCCCTCAGCGTCCCTAGTCAAACAGCCAACTGGCGGCTGGGCTTTTTGTCATTGACTGTGGTTGGTTTGTTAATTATTTTTTTTCTTTATTTATTTTACTTCAGGTACATACTGTATCTGGCATTTCTCCCCATGTTATTTCTCGCCGCCCCCGGAGCGCCGGGGGGGGGGGGGGGGGGGCCCGGGGGCGAGGGGGAGCGGGAGCAAGGTGGCGGGGGAGGTGCAGTTGGTGGTGTGGAGGGGGGGAGG
>CAUYLG010038828.1:0-59078 GCA_963573385.1 Cacajao melanocephalus
CCGTCATAATTCACTCTTCCTACCCACCTACCTAGAACCTTACTTCCTTCCATCCTTACTTCATTCCTACCTTGCTCCCCCCAATCCCTGTCTCCCTCCCTCCTTCCTTCCTTCCTTCCTTCCTCCCTTCCTTCCTTCCTTCCCTCTTTCCTTCCCTCGTTCTCTGTCTCTTTTTTTGTTTTGTTTTGCAGTGGTGCGATCTTGGCTCGCTGCAGCCTCCACCACCCAGGTTCAAGTGATTCTCATGGCTCAGCTTCCCAAGTAACTGGTACTACAGCCACAAGCCACCACACCCAGCTAATTTTTGTATTTTTAGTAGAGACGGGGTTTCACCATGTTGGCTAGGCTGGTCTTGAACTCCTGACCTCAAGTGATCCTCCCACCTCAGCCTCCCAAAGAGCTAGGATTACAGGCATAGCCATCATGCCTGACCTCTTTCTTTCTTTCTTTCTTCCTTCCTTCCATCCTTCTGTTTCTTTCTCTCTTTCTCTTTCTTTCCCTCCCTTCCTCTCCTCTCCCCTCCCCTCCCCTCCCCTCCCCTCCCCTTCTCTTTCTTTTCTTTTAGTGCACTGGTGCATTCATGGTTCACTGCAGCCTCAACCTCCCTGGCTTACACAATCCTTCCACCTCAGCCTCCCTAGTAGCTGAAACCACAAACACATGCCACCATATCAAGCTAATTTTATTTTTTGTAGAGATGAGGTCTCACTATGTTGCATAGGCTGGTCTCAGACTCCTGGGTGCAAAGGATCCTCCCATTTTGGCCTCCCAAAGTGCTGGGATTATAGACTCAACCCTATCTTTATAATAATAATAAATGATACAGAGGTGCGAGAATCACTAGAGGCTAGGCATTTGAGACAAGCCTGGACAACATAGCAAGACTCCATCTCTACAAAAATAAAAACAATTAGCCCAGCATGGTGGTGCATGCCTGTAGTCCCAGCTACTCAGAAGGGTAAGGTGGGAATTCAAGGCTGCAGTGAGCTAGGATCATGCCACTGGACCCCAGCCTGAGCAACAGAGTGAGACCCTGTCTCTAAAATAAATGAGTAGTAAATGTTTAATTCTCATATGGCATTTACTATGTAATAGGCACTGTTGTAAGCACTTTGAAATCATTAAATCATTTTATTCTTATAAAAAAATATGAGGCAGTTGCCATTATTATTCCAGTTTTCAGATGAGTAAACAGAGGCGCAAAATAGTAAAACAGCTGACTCAAAGGTGATGTGGTGAATAACTAGTGCAGCTGGCATTTGAACCCAGACAGCTTGCTTCTGGAGTTCTTGTCCTTGACAGTGTCCCCTGATTTTTGTCACCTGGTACCTCTGACCCAGGCATCTGTGGCACCTGAGGTCAATGTGCTCAAAAGAGTTGAGAATTCCTTGCCGTGACCGTATGTTCATAAACCATATTCTTGGGCAAACATGTATGTACTCTCGGTTAGAAACAGATTTTCACTGTTTTCAGGAGTCTGGGTTGGAGAAAGGGAAGGGCTGGTTACTCTGTTGTATATTCAATACATCTGTAAATGGTCCATCTGCAGATGAGCTCAAGGTGAATGGGGTTTTCAGAGGACCATTTGCATCAAAGAACATAAGACAGAAGTGAAACTCTACCGAGGGTTCCACTCCTGAAATCTCCCTGTAGAATAGACTAAGTAGTGGTAAGGAATGCCCACACACTGCGTCCCAAAAGAACCCCATGTGTCACTAAACTGCTGGCTACTCCCACAGAGCCTGTAACATTTCAGGGTTCTTCAGGGGCACAGCAGTCTGCATAGGAGCCTGAAGGTCGACATGGGTGGGCTGCCAAGTTTCCTTCCCACAGCAACCTAAAAGGTAGGCAGATTGATCATGAGACAAGGTCTGTGACTTCAAGAGGTGCTAGAAGGGATTGGATGTCTTACAATTCTTACCTGAAATGTCTTGAGAGGGGCAGAGGGAGGAGACAGATGAGGCTGCCGGGAAAGTGTAAGGATAGCACCCACTTGTTAAGGTTCTAGTCTTTTAGGAACTCTGGGACCATTAGTATATAGACCTTGAGAAACAACTTTTTCCTAGTCCCACATGTTCCCTCCCTTTAAATATGGAGAGAAATAGCTGGGATAGCTGGTCTGGCCTTAACAGACTCTGGACTACAAGAATGTGCAGATGTGTGCACACACACCACTTTCCTTACTTTCAGCCAAGGAGGAGTCACTGAGGGCATTCCATCTGCACTCCTTCCTTCCATTAAAAACCTAAGTCTTAGGCCAGGCGCAGTGGCTCATGCCTGCACTTTGGGAGGCTGAGGCAGATGGAACACGAGTCAGGAGTTCGAGACCAGCCTGGCCAACATGGTGAAACCCCGTCTCTACTAAAAATACAAAAAATTAGCCAGGCATGATGGTGCGTGCCTGTAATCCCAGCTACTCAGGAGGCTGAGGCAAGAGAATCGCTTGAACCTGGAAGGTGGAGGTTGTGGTGAGCCGAGATCGTGCCACTACACTCTAGCCTGGGCACCAAGAGTTAGACTCCATCTCAAAACAAAAAACAAAACCAAAAAACCTAAGTCTTGGGGTTGAGATTTTTATATAAGTAGGATAGGTGAGGTAGCATGGCTCATGCCTGTTACCCCAAAGCTTTGGGAGGTCAAAGTGGGAGGGTCACTTGAGGCCAGGAGTTCAAGACCATCCTGCACAACATAATGAGACACTCATCTCTACCAAAAAAAAAAAAAAATAGCTGGATGAAGTTGTGTGTGCTTGTAGTCCCAGCTACTCAGGAGGCCGAGGTGGTAGGATTGCTTGAGCTCAGTAGGTTAAGGCTGCAGTGAGCCAAGATTGCACCATTGCACTCCAGCCTGGGTGACAGAGCAAGACTCTGTGCCAAAACAACAAAAAAGACAAATAGAAAGCAGGGGAAATGGTTCTGCAGAAGCTAAGGAAGTACAGAACTTTAGAATTTATAAGAAGCTGTCCAAAATTTCGATGTAGCCAAGTTTCTGCTAGATGGGACCTGAAAATAAGGCAGTAATTTTGAGAAAGAACGTGGCTGGTAGCTTCTGACCCAGGAATACTAAAGACAAAGCTAAATGGTAATGGATTGAAGAGCAAAACTAATGGATCTACTGAATGTAGATTTTATTCAGTTCAGTCAAAACCTTGAGTAAGATTTTAATAGGAAACAATAAGAAGGGAATTCCAGCACATGAACAAAGACAGGCATAAAGGCGTAGGAAGGGCTTTTTCATCCTTTCATTTATTAAAGGGGAGGTTTTATGTCATGTACTCAATGTGAATTTAACATCTTTCTCTTTTGAAAATAATTCTTTTTTTGAACTTTGTCTTTAATTGTGGAATAAAGGGTAATAGGGCAGGAAAAGAATTATGGTCCCTGAAGTCATCCTTTGTTACCGGTCACTTATTTGGCTAATCCTGACCTCGGGGGGCATTGTTATGAATTATTTTAGCAAGGCATAGAGAAACAACATTTTGCAGTAAAGAAATGCTTGAACTATGAACATTTCATATAAATAAGTCTATGTTCTACATACTCCTTTTTCCTTTTGAGAACATTTGGGGTTAGGATGCACTTGTGAGCTACAGTTCATCTTTGTCCAAGTAGCAATTCAGAGGGTAAAAAAGAAAAATGGGAGGAATCATGAACTCCCTTCCCCTGGCCACCTGTTCTAAATCCTTCCAGAGGCAGCAAGGGACAGAAAGAGCTATCAAAGTATCAGGCTTTCTAAATTGCTAGCAAAGACAGTTCACAAATGTCTTCTCACCAGAAGAGCTCCAGCATCTTCCCATCCTAGGTTTTCTGCAGCGAAGCAGCACCACCAGGGGAAACATCTGGAGCATCGCTGTAGTGTACACAGCAGGTCTGCATCTTTCAAGGCTTGCTTCACTGTTTTATTTATTTATTTATTTATGAATTACAGGATCTCACTCTGTTACCCTGGCTGGAGTGCAGTGGCATGATCTGGGCTCACTGCAACCTCCACCTCCCGGATTCAAGGGATTCTTATGCCTCAGCCTCTGGAGTAGCTGGGAACATCGGCTTGCACCACCACACTAAGCTGATTTTTGTATTTTTATTAGATTGGTGCAAAAGCAGTTGCAGTTTTAATGGCAAAAACCGCAATTGCTTTTGCACCAACCTAATATTAGGGACAGAGTTTTGCCATGTTGGCCAGGCTGGTCTCGAACTCCTGGCCTCAAGGGATCTGCCCACCTCGGCCTCCCAAAGTGCTGAGATTACAGGCATGAGCCACCATGCCCAGCCCATTATTTTTATTTATAATGCTAACACCATCTCTCAAACCCTTCCTAAACTCCACCTGTATCCTATTTAGAATCTCTTCATCTCTGTGTGGCTTTCTTAATGAGGCTAGAATCTGTAATGAAGACATTTGTGAGGGAAACAGGCAGAGCTTAAATATTGTGGAGACTTTCCATCATTTGGATGCATTCTAGTCATATCCTTAATTACTTGTAAATATAATTGAGAGTTATTTTTTCCTTGATTCTGTCAGTCAGCCATATAGTCTATTTATCTTGTCGACCAAGATGCTTAAAACTTTTCGAGTATGGCCAGGCACAAGGGCTAATGCCTGTAATCCAGCACTTTGGGGGGCCCAGGTGGGCGGATCAGCTGAGGTCAGGAGTTCGAGACCAGCCTGGCCAACACGGTGAACCCTCGTTTCTACTAAAAACACAAAAATTAGCCGGGTGTGGTGGCATGTGCCTGTAGTCCCAGCTACTCGGAAGGCTGAGGCAGGAGAATCACTTGAAACCTGGAGGCAGAGGTCACAGTGAGCCGGGATTGCACCACTGCACTCTAGCCTGGGTGACAGAGCAAGACTCCCGTCTCAAAAAAAAAACCAAAATATCCACATTTGATTATGTATGGCATAGACCTCCTTCCTGTTTATAAAGCTTCTTACTACATACAAGCGTAGCTTTCATGAGTATATATACATTTCACTGCAAATGACTGTTGGCTTTATTCTAACACAGTAGATTTTCTTTTAAAAGATGCCTACTTCTTTATTTTCTTTCAGTCTTTCCTCATTTTTCAGACCCAGAACCTCTGCAAAATGCTTTACTCTACTATTCAGTGGGAAAGTAGTAATGTTTAACCCTTATGAAACACCTCTGGGTCAGATTTTAGTCCCAGTGATACCAGAACCAGGGAGTGAAGGTAGTTACAACTGAGTGATGCAATTCCATAGAGACGTGGGTTTCCTTTGTCTCAAGGCTGACAGCCTAATTAATATGCTGAAAACACCTTCTTAACTCTAACTGGGCTTGAGACATTCGCAGAAGATGACTTTCAGCTGCCTGCAGGATCAGTCAAAGGAGCCTGGGCCTTGCTTTTTACCAATCGTGATATCATCGCTCAGTCTGCAGACCAGCTTTCCATTTTATCACATCTTTTGACATCCTCCTTCAAGAGCTCCACTTCACAAAAAAACGTGGTGCTATCTTTTGTCTTCTTAGCCTTATGAATTATTGGGATAAAAGCCTGAAAGCTTTGCATCTAAAGAGTTAAAACCATTTACAAGGCAGAATCTCAAATCTCACTGCTTCTCCCTGCCAAACAGGGAGAAAAAAGAAAGCAATAAGGAGGAAGGGAAAGCGGGAACATCACTATTAGAAAATCAATCAGTTTCTGGAAAATAATCCTCTTAAATCCCTTCCTAAAGGTGGGGAGAGCCCTCTTATCAGGGTTTTCAGTGAAATCTATAGCAAGGTCTGGCAACTCTCTCATGGTTGATAGTTCACATTTAGTCCTATTTATCTGGATTTCAGGATCATCCTATGGAAATTATCCACTAGTACAATTATAGGAGTACTTAGTAATTTTATCCCTTTCCTCATTAATATTAATTAGTGCTTGGAGGGAAAAGAGGACAGGGAACAGCTTCTCATATCCAAGCTAATTAACTTCGTCTAGCTTGTGTGAAAGTGAGAAAGCATTTTATTAAAAACCATAAGGTAAGCTCTCAAGGGACTTTTATTTTCTGCTTCGGCTAAACTATGATAACATTTAGCTCTCAGTGAGCTTCCTAAAATTGCCAGAGAGGATAAAAAAAATTGGTACCAGGAGATTAAAAGCTACTGCATGGTTTCCAAGACACCCACTTTATTGGTGGGAACGTACATTTGACGTTTTTATGCTATTCTGGAAAATGAAGGGCAGTTTCCAAGCCGCCTATTTAGGACACAATAATGCTAGAAATGGCAAGGAAAAGTGAGGCAACAGTAGGAATTGTTACTTCTGTTGTAGTAATATGTGTTGATATGTCATCTATTGACACCGAAGTGGTGAGTTAAAATCCTTTTTAATCTAACGCCTAAAAAAATGTAATTGTCTTCCAATTAGAATTGGGAACATTTTTAACTATTTATTTATTTATTTTTTGAAACCAAGTCTCATTCTGTCACCCAGGCTGGAGTGCAGTGGCGCAATCTCGGCTCACTAGAATCTCCACCTTCTGGGTTCAAGAGATTCTCCTGCCTCAGCCTCCCAAGAAGCTGGGATTATAGTCGTGTGCCACCATGCCCAACTAATTTTGTATCTTTAGTAGAGACGGGGTTCTGCTATGTTGGCCAGGCTGGTCTCGAACTCCCGACCTCAAATGATCCACCCACCTCAGCCTCCCGAAGTGCTGGGATTACAGGCATGAGCTACCGCACCTGGCTGGAACATTTTTTAAACCAAAGATTTCATTAGACATATATTCCCTTGCTGAATCTCACATTCTTTTCCTTTTTTTTTTCCTTTTTTTTTTCTTTTTTGAGACAGGGTCTCATTCTGTCACCCAGGCTGAAGTGCAATGGCACAATCATGGATTCACTGCAGCCTTGACTTCCCAGGCTCCAGCGTTTCTCCCACCTCAGCCTCCCAAGTAGCTGGAACCATAGGTGTGTACCACCATGACTGGCTAATTTTTGCATTTTTAGTAGGGATGGGGTTTCACCATGTTTCCCAGGCTGGTCTCGAACTCCTGAGCTCAAGTGATCCACCTGCCTTGGCTTTCCAAAGTGCTGGGATTACAGGCATGAACCACTGTGCCCGCCCAATTTTTAATTTTTGTGCATACATAGTAGGTGTATATATTTATGGGGTATGTGTTAGGCCATTCTTACATTGCTGTAAAGGAATACCTGGGACTGGGTAATTTATAAAGAAAAAAGATTCAATTGGCTCATGGTTCTGCAGGCTGATAGGAAGCACCAACATCTGCTTCTCGTGTGGCCTCAGGAAGCTTACAGTCATGGTGGGAGGCCAAGGGGGAACAAGTATCTCACATGGCAGGAGTGGGAACAAGAGAGACTTGGAGAGATAGGACACTTTAAACAACCAGATCTCCCAAGAACTCACTCACTCAGTACTTTGAGGACAGCACCAAGCCATCAGAGATCCACCTTCATAACCCAGACACCTCCCACCAGGCCCTACCTTCAACACTGGGGATTATATTCCAACATGAGATTTGGGCAGGGACATATATTCGAACTATATCAGGGTACACGAGATATTTTGATACAGGCATACAATGCATAATAATCACATCAGGGTAAATGGAGTATTCATCACCTCAAGCATTTATCTTTTCTTTGTATTACAAACAATGCAATTATACTCTTTCAGTTATTTTCAAATGTATAATAAAATGTAGACTGCAGTCAGTCTGATGTCCTATCAAATACTATATCTTACTCATTTATTTATATTTTTGTACCCATTGACCATCCTCTTTTCCCCCCACTACACCTTCCAGCCTCTAATAACCATTATTTTACTCTCTATCTCCATGAGTTCAATTGTTTTAAATTTTAGCTCCTATAAATAAGAATATGTGAAATTTGTTTTTCTGTGCCCGGCTTATTTTACTTAACGTAATGACCTTCAGTTCCATCCATGTTATTGCAAATGACAAATTCTCATTCTTTTATTTGGCTGAATAGTACTCCATTGTGTGTGTGTACCACATTTTCTTTATCCATTCATCTGTTGATGGACACTTAGGTTGCTTCCAAATCTTAGCTATTGTGAATAGTGCTGCAATAAACATGAAAGTGTAGATATCTCTTTGATATACTGATCTCCTTTCTTTTGGGTATATGCCTTGCAATGGGATTGCTGAATAGCTGGTAGCTCTACTTTAGGTTTCTGAGGAACCTCCAAACTGGTCTAAGGTTGTATTAATTTACATTTCCCCAACAATGTATGAGGGTTCCCTTTCTCCACATCCTTGGCAGTGTTTGTTATTGCCTGTCTTCTTAAAAACCATTTTAGCTGGAGTATGATGATATCTCATTGTAGTTTTGGTTTGCATTTCTCTGATAATCAGTGATGTTGTGCACCTTTTCATATGTCTGTTTGCCATTTGCATGTCTTCTTTTAAGAAATGTCTGTTCAGATCTTTTGTCCATTTTTAAATCAGATTATTAGATTTTTTTCCTATAGACTTGTTTGAGCTCCTTTATATTCTGGTTATTAATCCCTTGTCAGATGAATAGTTTGCAAATATTTTCTTCTATTCTGTGGGTTGTCTCTTCACTTTGTTCATTGTTTCCTTTGCTGTGCAGAAGGTGTTTAATTTGATGTAATCCTATTTGTCCATTTTTGCTTTGGCTTTCTGTGCTTATGGGGTATCACTCCAGAAATCTTTGCCCTATCCAGTGTCCTGGAGAGTTTCCCTGATGTTTTCATGGTTTGAAGTTAGTAGTTTCATAGTTTGTAGTCCTAGATTTAAGTCTATAATCCATTTTGATTTGATTTTTGTATATGATGAGAGATACGGGTCTAGTTTCATTCTGTTGTACATGGATGCTAGTTTTCCCAGCACCGTTTATTGAAGAAAGTGTCCTTTCTTCAATGTATGCTTTTGGCACCTTTGTTGAAAATGAATTCATTGTAGATATATGGATTTCTTTTGATCTTCTCTTTTTTGTTCTGTTGGTCTATGTGTTTGCTTTTATGCCAGTACCATGCTGTTTTGGTTACTATAGCTCTGTAGTATAATTTGAAGTCAGGCAGTGTGATTTCTCCAGTTTTTTAATTTTTGCTCAAGATAGCTTTGGCTATTCTGGGTTTTTTGTGTTTCCATATAAATTTTAGGTTTGTTTTTTCTATTTCTGTGAAGAATGTCATTAGTTTTTCAATAGGGATTGCATTGAATCTGTAGATTGCTTTGGACATTTTAACAATATTGATTCTTTCAAATCATGAACATGGAATATCTTTCAAATTTTTTGTGTGTCCTCTTTAATTTCTTTCATCAATGTTTTATAGTTTTCATTGTACAGATCTTTCACTTCCTTGGTTGATTTTTAAGTATTTAATATTATTTGTAGCTATTGTAAATGGAATTACTTTTCAAATTTCTTTTTCAGATTGTTTGCTGTTGACATAGAAATGCTACCAATTTTTTGTATGTTAATTGTGTATCCTGCAAATTTACTTAATTTATCAGTTTGAATAGTTTTTTGGTGGATCCTTTAGGTTTTTCCAAATATATGATCATATCATCAGCAAACAAAGATAATGTGACTTTTTCCTCTCCAATTAGAATGCCCTTAATCTCCTTCTCTTGTCTGATTGCTCTAGCTAGGACTTTCAGTACCTTGTTAAATAACAGTTATGAAAGTGGGCATCCTTGTAATGGTGCAGACCTTAGAGGAAAGACTTTCAGTTTTTCCCCACTCAGTATGATACTAGCTGTGGGTCTGTTGTATATGGCTTTTATTATGTTGAGGTATAGTCATTCTATGCCCAGTTTTTTTAGGGCTTTCATCATGAAAGATTACTGAATTTTAATCAAAAGCTTTTTCAGCATCAATTGAAGTGGTCATATAGTTTTTGTCATTCATTCTGTTGATATGATGTGATCATTGATTGATCTCTGTATATGTTGAACCATCCTTGCATCCCACAGATAAATCCCACTTGCCCATGATAAATGATCTTTTTAATGTGTTGCGAATTTGGTTTGCTAGTATTTTGTTGAGGATTTTTGCATCAGTGCTCAGCAGGGATATTGGCCTGTACTTTAATTTTATTTTATGTGTCTTTGGTTGTGATATCAGGGTAAAACTGGCCTCAGAATGAGTTTGGAAGTATTCCCCGCTCCACTATTTTTCAGAATAGTTTGAGTAGGATTGGTATTAGTCCTTGTTAAATGTTTGGTAAAATTCAGCAGTGAAGCTATCAGGTCCCAGGCATTTTCTTTGCTGGGAGTCTTTATTATGGCTTCCTTCTCATTATTTGTTATTGGTCTGTTCAGGGTTTGGATTTCTTCATGATTTAATCTTGGTAGGTTGCATATGTCTAGGAACTATCCATTTCTTCTAGTTTTCCAATTTATTAGCATATAGTTACTTGTAGTAACCTCTAATGATCATTTGAATTTCTGCAGCATTGGTTGTAATGTCTCTTTTTTCATCTCTGATTTTATTTATTTGGGTCTTTACTTTTTTTTCTTAGTCTGGCTAAATATTTGCCAATTGTATTTATCTTTTCAAAAACCAACTTTTCATTTCATTGATCTTTTGTATTGTTTTCTTTGTTTCCATTTTATTTATTTCTGTTTTAATCATTATTATTTATTTTCATCTACTAATTTTGGTCCATTTGGTCTAAAGTGTAGATTAAGTCCAAAGTTTCTTTGTTGATTTTCTGTCTGGATGATCTGTCCAATGCTGAAAGTGGGGTGTTGAAGTCTTTAGCTATTATTGTATTAGGGTCTAGTGTTCTCTTTAGCTCTAACAATATTTGCTTTATATGTCTAGGTGCTCCAGTGTTGGGTGCATATACGCTTACTATTGTTATATTCTCTTGCTGAATTGACCCCTTTATCATTATGTAATGACCTATTTGTCTCTTTTTATAGTTTTTGTCTTAAGATATATTTTGTCTGACATAAGTATAGCTACTACTGCTCTTTTTTGGTTTCCGTTTGCACAGAATGTCTTTTTCTATCCCTTTGTTTTCAGTCTATGTGTGTCTTTACGGTCAAGTGTGTTTCTTGTAGGCAACAGATCATTGGTTTTTTGTTTTTTTAAAAAATCCATTCAGAAACTCTGTTTTTTGATTAGAGAGTTTAGTCCATTTACATGCAATGTTATTATTAATAAGAGTTTACTCACGCCATTGTGTTGTTTTCTAGTTCTTTTGTGGTCTTCTCTTACTTCTTTCCTCCCTTCCTGTCTTCCTTTTAATGAAAGTAATTTTCTCTGATGATATATTTTAATTTCTTATTTCGTATTTTTTTGTGTATTCATATATTTTTTATTTGAGTTTACCATGAGGCTTGCAAATAATATCTTGTAACCTATTATTTTAAACTGATGACAATTTAACTGTGTATTTTCAAATAGCCTATCTTCAAGCTCACTAATTCTTTCTTCTGTTTAATCAGATACATTCTTAAATATATCAATTGCATTTTTCATCTCCAGGATTTCTGCTTGATTCTTTTAAATTATTTCAGTCACTTTATTAAATTTATCAATAGGATTTTGAATTTCTTCTCTGTGTTATCTTAAATTTCATTGAGATTCCTCAAAATAACTATTTTGAATTCTCTGTCTGAAAGGTCACATATCTCTGTCTCTCCAGGATTGGTTCCTGGTGCCTTATTTAGTTTATTTGGTGAGGTTTTGTTTTCTTTGATAGTCTTAATGCTTGTGGATGTTTATCAGTTTCTGAGCACCGAAGAGTTAGGTACTTATTGTAGTCTTCACAGTCTGAGTTTGTTTGTACCTGTCCTTCTTGGAAAGGCTCTCCAGGTATTTGAAGGTACTTGGGTGTTGTGATCTATTATTTTTGGTCACTGCAGTCATATCTACATTAAGGGGCACCCCAAGCCCAGTAATGCTGTGGCTCTTTTAGAATTATAGGAGTACTGACTTAGAGGTCTTGGATAAGATCCAGAAGAGTTCACTGGATGCCCAGGCAGAGACTCGCATTCTCTTCCCTTACTTTGTCTCAAATAGATGAAATCTCTCTTTCTGTGCTGAGCAGCCTGGAGCTGGGGGAGGGGTGATACAAGCACCCCTGTGGCCACCACCACTGGGACTGCACTGGTTTGGATCTGAAGCCAACACAGACACTGTAACCACTAACTCACTCCTGCCTATGTTTGCTTAAGGCCTAGGGTTCCACAGTCAGCTTCAGGTGAAGCCAGCCAGGCTAGCATCCTTTCCTTTGAGGTGGTGAGTTCCTCCTAGTCCTGGGCAGGTTTAGAGATGCCATCTGGGAACAAAGGCCTGGAGTCGGAAACCTTAGGAATCTACCTGGTGCTTTATTTTACTGTGGCTGAGCTGGCACCAAAACCACAAGACAAAATCCTCCTCACTCTTCCCTCCATTTTGACAAGCAGAGGAGTATCTTCCCATGGCCACCACCACCGCAAGCCCATGGGGAGTCCTGCTAGGCTACTACCGGTGTCCACTCAAGACCCAAGGGCTCTTCAGTCAGCTTGTGGTGAATGCTTTCAGGCCTGGGACTCACCTTTGAGAATAGTGGATCCCTTTTGGCCCAGGGCAGGTCTAAAAGTGCCACCCAAGAGTCCAGGACTGGAATCAGGGATTCCAAGAGCCTGCTTGGTACTCTAGCTCACCGTGGCCGAGCTGGTACCTAAACTGCAAGAAAAAATCCCCTTCACTCTTCTTTTTCTCTAGAAGAAGGAGTATTTCTCCATAGCCACCACAGCTGGGAATGTAGTGGGTCACATCTGAAGCCAGCACATCTCAGGGTCTCTTTCAAGGCCTATGGTCTGTACTACCTCATTACTGCTGCTGGTTATTCAGGGATCAAGGGCTTTTTAGTCAGCAGGTTATGAATCCTGCCTGTACTGGATTCTTCTCTTTAAGGCAGAAGGTTCCCTTCTGGCCCAGGGAATGTCTAGAAATGTATCTGGGAGCTAGGGCCTGGAATGAGTGCCTCAGGGCCCTGCCCTGGGCTGGATCCTACCTTGGCTGACCTGGAATCCAAGTTGCAAGACAAAGCCCTCTTTACTCTTCCTTCTCTTCTAATTAAGCGGAAGGAAGGAGTGTCTTTTGAAGCTGCAAGCTGTGCTGCCTGGGGTTGGGGGTGGGGAGACACAAGCACTCCCTTGGCCACCCTGGCTGCCGTCTTACTAGGTCACATGGCCCACAAATTCAGTGGATCTGAGTCCAGTACAGCGCTACAACTTGCCTAGGAGTTGCAGTCCTTGCGGCCTAGACTGCCTTTCAAATTTGTTTAGGTCCCTAGAGTACTTTAGCCTGTGTAGGCAAGGCTCACTGAAACTCAGCTTCAGACCATTGGGATGGACTATTTCCCTCTGGTTAGGGCTGGTCTAAATGCTACCTCCAAGGGTGTTGGCTGAGTTCTGCCTGGTGGTGTTTTCTGCTGTGACCAGGCAGCACTGAGTTCCAATGCAAAGTCCCACAATCACTGTGCTGTCACTACCCCCAAGCACACAGATTCTGTCTCTGTACCATGTAGGCACTACTGGGGGATGGGGAGGGGTAGTGCCAGTGATTCAAGACTTTCTTCCCTACCCTCTTCAGTGCTTCCTTCTGTGATATGAAATTTAAACCAGGTACTGTGATCACTCACCTGAGTTTTGGCTCTTATAAAGGTGTTTTTTGTTTGGATAGTTGGTGTTTCTGTGGGGAGAATGACTAGTGAAAGCTTCTACTCAGCCATCTCCAATCCTAGACATATATCTTATCCTCTATGAATAAAATGCCAAAGAAAGGAAGATCACAAATATGTAAAATTTGGTGTGCAATTGGAAGCTACGTGTTTCACACATTTTTACTATGATATTCATTGATTAAATGTTTATCTTTTTATCAATTTGATTGAGTACTACGTAAAAGGAATTATATTGAGCTCTCAAACTTCAGAAATAAATACAAAATTCAAAAAAATAAGTTATCACAGTTTTTACTTTTGTTTATGTTTGATGTGAATCTATGTCTTTTGAGAAGCAGACACCAACAAAGGATTAAACGTGCAAGGATTTTATTGAGTTATAAAATAGGAAGTGGAGAGAGAGCTAGGAAAAGCTGAAAGAGCTGTCAGACTGCACTGCAATCCTGGCCCTGAATGAAGAAAAGTGGGAAGAATGACTGCATGGGAGTCATCCTAGATCCCATGCGGCAATAATGAAGTTTCAGCAAGACTCAGGGGGTCCTTGAGACACAGTTGGCTCTCAGAGGAGTCCTATGTCTCCCCAGTATGAAGCTATTCCCACTTTACTCAGCTGCTGGCTGGGAACAGCTCATGGGAAGTGTTGCTTTGGCTCAAACATGGCCATGAATTTAAAAATGAGTGGCCGGGCTCTTGGTCAAATATGTTCCTCGTACTTAGAGGCTGGAGAATGAATTTTCATGGCTGCCACACACTTTGTACACTTTTTAATTGAAACATTACCCAGTTTAATTCATCTTTCTTACTTATAATAAAAACTAAACCTTGTTTATGCTCAAATCATAAGAGAAAATGTTGATTTTCTGTTTTGTAAAATTAGATTTAGGGAATGTGACTGTGAAATCCCTGAAATATCAAATTCTTCAGTCCAAAGTCTAAACGTATTTGTGGTATGTATATTTGGTGCTTGATTTCAACCTGAAGGCAATAAAACGTGTTTGTAAAACAAGAGCAAAGCTTTAAAATCATTCACAGGAAAATAACATGCAAAACACAGGCTACTTTGGTGATATCCCATTACCTTTGTTTCTTCTACATTCTGAGTTGGTATCTTTGAATTGGTAACTAAGTTGATGCCTTTCCACCATTGAAATCAAGGTAGTAAGTTTCCAGGTAATAAGTCTATTGTGAAAGCAAAGCATCTTCAAGCCTCTTTGGTATCTTTTACTTTGTGTATCAGTGTAGTTTCAGGCCACTGAGTTTTACTGACCTCTTGACAGTTTGGTGCTCAATTTTTTTGTTGTTGTTGCTCTTTGCTTGCAAGAATTCTAGAGTCTCAAATGGCTTTGCTAGCTTATGTATTTGTTTATGTTTCAAACACTTTCGAAATAGAAGTTTTAAAGGCTGTGTCATTTGGTGAAAAGACCACAGTCTTTGAGGTCAAACAGATTGTACTGGGGTCTCATTTCTACCACCTATTTATTATTATTATTATTATTTTAAAGATCAGATTCATTTGGAGAAAATAAAAAACCCACAACCCAAAGGATGGGATTTTACATCTCAAGACATCTCCCAGGTAATAAGCCTACAGATTACAAATCATTTTCATAGAAGATAGTTTTGTACAAATTTTACATGTATTCAGGAGTGTGACATTAATTAGTCTGCATTTCCATTTTAACAGGAGGGCAAGGTAGGGGATAGGGAAAAACAGTTTTGGATACAACTATTTGGAAGTAGAGTAGACATGAAGAGGGCAAACCTAGCTTTTCATTATCTACAATCAATGTTTTTTTTTGTTGTTGTTCTTAAAGAAAATCCCTTTCAATCGTCAGTATCTCTTTAAAAGCCACTTCTTAGCTACTAGCTAATCCACGCCAATTATTTAAATTCAGTTGGTACATACCTTTGTCCATTGGGTAAATTATATTCATTATGCCCACTACTGCAGCACGCATAAACCGACACCCCTGCATGGCTGAACGGCGGCTAATCTAGGACTGATGGGAGAAGGGCTTGCAAACCAAGATCAAGGTGTCACTTCTCTGCTAATACTGTCTACCAAGAAAATCCCTACAAAAATGCACATACAAGCAGGCAAGTGTAGCTACTGTGTTGCAAGAGAAACCGGGACCTTGTTAAATAGTTCTCTCTGTTACCATTTATTCTCTCAAGAGAAGCTTTTAAAAAAAAGAAAAAAAGAAAAACAACACATTGGTCTGGCTGCCTCATAAATCCAACAAGCACTGGTGTGGCATTTCAGTGGAGAAAGAAACTTTGGGGGGGAAAACCCATCAAGGTTGTAAGAAAGGCTCCCAATTTAACTGTCCCTGTCCCTATTTATCCACCTTTATTCACCACCCAAGACCATCCATTATTCTAGAGCACTCTGATCTATAAACGGGGTCAAAGCCTCAGGAGCAGGCTAGGAGTGAGAACCAAAGGACATCAAGAAACCGATTTGCTTGAGAAAAGCAGCGATTCTTCCTTCCACAGCTCTCCAGGGCTGAGAGAGAAAATGCCCAAGAGACCATCTATGTGGCTTAGAGACTGCTTATTTATTGCATTACTTTAGACAAGCTGACAAATCTTTCTGAACTTGCTTCCTCCTCTGTAATTTAGGGACAGCCGTTCCTACCTTGTAGCTTACTGCTGGGACAGAGGTGAGGCAGCATACAGAAGTTAATCCTGAGGCTCGCCATCCAGACTTATGTTACCCAGCGTTTTTGCCTTCCTCTCACTCGGGGTCACTGAAAACATGCAGATCCCAAGCTTGGCCAGAAGAATTGCCCAAGCGCCAAGCATAGCCCCTCAGCAGCTTGCTGCACAATGACTGAGCAGAGAGGGCCTTAGCCCGTTGGCCTCCTGGGGTCTTGCTGTGCTCTTGTACTCCCTCCTTCAGCCCTTGTGTCAAATGTGACCCCATGTTCTCGTTCCCACCGTGATCCTATAATTATAGAGGTGGGAGGGAGTGTTGTCCAAAAAGGACCAGGAGAGTAGGAAGCAAGGCCCTCAATGGCCGCATTCACCTGGACCTTTAGCAGTCAGTGGTCTACTTTCAGTGGGTTCCAGCCATCAGGTGTCTACCACGAGGCATGACCCCTCTTTTGTCCTACTGTCAATACATCTTCTCCTCTAAGTGCTCCCTCAGTCAAGGCTCTTCTATCCATCAAATTCTGCTCTTACAATCTTGCCCACTCCACTCTATTAACCATGCATTCTGAAATTTCCACCTCCCCTATTCCCTCAATTACATACCTCAGAGGCATAGGGTCCCGATAGTGCTGGGAACAGGCAGCTCAGAAGCTGAGTAAATGTCCGCTTGTGTCTCAGAAGCCAGGTGGTCTGTGTGGCTGGAGCTCCATGTCAGCTCTGTGGTGATCATCACACTGCCCTGTGTGAGATTCTCCTGCAAGCTGGTCTCTGAGAGACTAGCTGAGTTGGATATTCCTTCAAGACTCTAAAAAATAGAACATTTGTTGAAATCATTTTTTAGTCCTTTTTACTGACTACGTAGAGGTGCAGTATTTATTTGTGTGCTTAGTCCTCAATCTGTTTGCATTTTCATGAATAAAGTCATAGAAAGGAATACATAGCTGAGCAATACAACGCTTCTGGGTTGTGGGAATTATGCGTTCTTTAGACCATGGGGAATCTGAAGGGAGAGGCATTTGTTACTCGTCTGCAGCTGGTTTGGCTCCCTCAATGTCTGGTATCTGATAGGAGAGTTTCAGTTGCAACAAGGGGCCCTGGTGGGTGGAGGGGCTCTCAAAGGGCTATGTACATGATGACCTGAACAACACAAAGGTTATTTCTGATGAGAGCGTCCGGGGTGGAGATTGTGTATTAGAGCTAGGGCCAGAACTACGGTGAGGTGAGTAGGCACCTGGCTTGGGTGCAATATTTGTAAATAATATTTTAATGCAACATTTTTTAAAAACTCAAAATAAATGAAAAAGTAATTCATGTTAGACAAAATATAAAAATTCTAAATAAAGACAGGATTAGTTATGGTGCTGTGTTGAGCCATATCTGAGCCTGTAATAAAAGGAAAAATCAGTAATATCTATCTAGCTTTTATTTAAAATTTTTATATTTGATTCATCATGAATGTTTTGATAAAATAAAATTTTTTTAAAAAGCAAATTAAAAAAGAGAAAACATATTATTTCTCTTCATTACAGGGTCTTTAACACCCCCTCAAACTTTTTACTCAAGGCGAGTTCCTCAACTTACCTCACCCTAGTTCTGACTCTGCTGAGAGCCACTGGATTTAAAAAGCATTGCTTTTGCTTCTTTTAAATCTTTCATTTTGCTTTCTTTAATCTTGTGCCGACTGGTAAAAGGCGATTATGGCCCAAGGGCCACAAAACTACTATATATCAGAAACCATATTGACAATATTTAATATTAATTTGCATGTGATTTATTTTTGGCTTTGTAAATCAATCTTTTTCTGTACCAGAAATCCTTCAGGGGAAAACTGAATACTACTAGAGTAGATTAATAATGAAAACAATAAATGATTTTTTAAAATAGAATTTTAAGCACAATAAACCTTCAGGGTATTTTTAAATAATGGCCTTATTTTTCATTCCAACACATTTTCCAAGTAGAGTGGCATTCACCTTGTCTATGAGATTATTGCCTGGCATATTTCAGACTCCCACCATTAGAAGCCAGCATGAGTCTATGACCTATAGGGGTGCAGCAGCTGTTAGGAAAAGCATTCTTTACCCCACACCACACACTCTATCATGACAGGGCAGAGGGGAGGTGGTGATACATTGGGAAGTGCACAAGATTCATGAGCAGAAGACATTGATTCCTCCCTCATTCATAACTCATTACCTAGGAGAAAGCTTTGTGAACTGCCAAAAGGCTCTCCAAATTAAGCAAGCTCTTTCCTGATCAATGCCCATCCACAGGGATGGCTCCCTTTGGTTGGAAACTAAAGTTGACTTCTCTGCTAGAGACAGAATCTGTCATCTAGGTTGCATTATCAGTTGTAGTATGTTATTCTAAAACACACTAAACATATAAAAGAAATGACAGGAAATACTGAGAGGTCTTTATGGAAAATTTCCTGCTCATAAAGGACAAAATAATCATAAAGCGTAGCCTCCAACAAAGCTTCATGAGAAAGGTATATTGACTTCAAATGAACTCTAGTTAATTCCACAAAACTTTCCTTGATGTAACAGTGTCAAAAAATGAAGAAAAAAATGGAATATGCCCCATAAAGAAGATAATTGCTTCTTCAGGAAATGCAAAAGTTGTACCAATTCCTGGAACTAAGCCAATGCATCTTCAACTAATTGGACTTGCAGTTGGTCATCTCAACTTTAAAAGTGTCCTAGCTTTCTGAGATTGAAATAGCTCCTTAATATGTCTAACTGAAGCACAAAAGAGATAAAATTATCCTCTAAGATTTTCATCTGTCATAGTCTGGGCATGGTGGCCCACTCCTGTAATCCCAGTACTTTGAGAGGCTAGGCAGCAAGATCGCTTGAGGCCAGGAGTTTGAGACCAACCTGGGCAACATAAAGAGACCCTGTCTCTGCAAAAATAATTTTAAAAAAAAAGATTTTATCTGTCATATATATAGACATCATTTTTGAAGAGTGTTTATTTTTCAAAACAAAAACAGCTCAGTTCAGAGACTGCCAGTTTCATTGATTTCATGGCCCTTACCTGGTCAGTGAGCAGGTGGTATAAGAAGATCTGGTCTTTGGTTCAGTTGATGGCAATATCATGTGGCAAGGGAAAGATATTCATTATTCACTGACTGCACCACAGGACGTGCTACGTTTGAGTCTGAAGCTAGAGGTGGATCAATTCCTATCTGACAATGTCATAGATTGGCATTCGTTTGATCTTTGGAAAACCTCAAAACCTTGGAAGAACTCTCTAAGGAATTTACCACTGCCACTAACTAAGGAGAAAATAGCCAAGGGGCTTATTTCTACTATGCATTCACTGCAGATCCCAAAAATACAGTTCCCTGACGTGAAGGATTTACTTGATTTTACATAGTAGTTGGGTCTCCTAAAATATTTGCTGATAGTAAACTAAAATATCTTGGTGGGATGAGGCTATTTTTCAGCAAACACCAGTGGCTTTTGGCATCCCACCAAATCCCATTGCTTATCCAGCAACATTTGAAAACTTGAGTTTTGTGTAGAACTTATTAAAGGAAAGTAGCAAACATCTGTTATTGATTTAAATGATTTTTATTATACTGTTATTTAAAATACACCAAACACGGTGATGCACCAAGTAGAACTGTCATGCTTGCATGCTGTGTTGGCTGGGCAATGAGCAAACAGGGACCAGCAACCTCCTTCCCCTGGCTTCAGGGCCTGAACTGTCCATTCCAGACCACTCCTGCAAATAGCTGGCATCCATATCCCTGCTGCTGGCACCCTGCTGGGGTTATCTCCCCGTTGACAAGACAACACTTGCCTACTTGCTCTGTAAGGAGGAACTTCCACAGGGGAAAGCACCCCTGCACTGAGACACAAGCCCCATCGTGTGTCCATCACATTCTGGCTGGCCCTGGGTTTCCTCTCTACGGAGTGACAGGAACATGGGTGATCTCATTGCCTTTTCTTGTCTTAATCCAACATTGTTACTTTTGTTTTTC
Source organism: Cacajao melanocephalus (assembly GCA_963573385.1). Lineage (NCBI taxonomy): Eukaryota > Metazoa > Chordata > Mammalia > Primates > Pitheciidae > Cacajao > Cacajao melanocephalus. The sequence continues at coordinate 20,293 of CAUYLG010038828.1, forward strand.
TTTTCAGTAATGCCTATTCCTTCTGTCTTTCCTTATGGAATTTGTCTCAAATTCTGGTAAATAACAGATAGAGACCGGTTAGGACTCAGTTTTTATGACAAACAGGAAAATAGATATAAATGCTCTTATAAGCATGAGTCTTAAACACAAAACTAAAACAAAATTTAAAATTAAATATAAGTATAAAAAACACTTTAATGACCCCAATGTAATATAATGATTGATGTTATTTTGGTGAAAGTAAATCATCCAAGTTGGACTTAATGAAATAAAGAGATAGCCTTAGTTTCAACTCTTTATTTAATCAATTTTTATATTTTAACTTGAATGAAATTTTTAGAGAATGCCTGTTTGGATAAGTTTGATGGGCAAAATGATATGAATAACTTCAAGGCTTTTTCAATTTAGGATAAACAGACTTCATGTTTAACCCAAAGTCTGCTGGGAAGCAATCATTGAATGCCTGTTTTGAAGAGGTGTCTCGTAGTAACTTGTAAGGCTGCCTAGTTCATCTGAAAATAAGATCAGCATTTTGATGTTATTGAATCTACAATAAATGGGTATTTAATCCAATTATTTCTGGAATTGAAAAGAGAAAACAATCTTCATTGTAATTCCAATAGTTGCTGCTTTTGAATTTTTGCAAGTGACTATGGAGCAGGAGGGGCTGGCTGGACAGGGTGCCATGTGCCTGCCTGAAATGGAAACCTGGCTTGATTGTTGTCTGGTGCAGACCTTTGAGTTTTACAAACCTTGGCTCCGTGCACTATGTGAGAACTCACATGGCCCACAACTGTTTTCTATTTAAAGCACGATGAAAGTTTCCTTCCAGCAGTGAGCTATGCACAATTCAGTCTGCATTCTATTCAGTCACTCACTGGCTTGCTCACTCATTCAAGCACATGCCGTGTGCCAGGCAGGCTCTAGGAAATTGCATACACTGGTGGACAAAATGGAAAAGATCCTTGTCTTCATGAAAGTCCTATTCCAGCAGGAGGAGACAGAAAATAAAAGTTATTTTAATATGTCAATTTTATAGTGTGAAAAAAAAGAGTAGAACAGGGTCTGCTGTGGCTGGAGTGGGGCAAGTTGCAGTTTGAAATAGGGGTCAGAGTAGGGCTCATTGGAAAAGTGCGATGAGAGAAAACATTTGCGAAAGGTGAGGGTGTAAGCCAAGGGGCTGCTGAGGAGAAGTAAGCAGTTCAGGCCAAAGGATCAGGTAGGGCAGATTCTTGAGGTGGGGATATACCTGGTGTGTACAGGAAAGAGCTGAGAAGTCAGTGTGGCTGTACGTCAGTGAGCTGGGAGTGGGGGAGTAAGAGAGGAGGCTAAAGAAGTAAAGGTTATCTTAGTCCGTTTTCTGTTGCTTATAACAGAATACTTAAAACTAGGTAACTTATAAAGAAAAGGAACTGAAATAAACTAAATATAATTTATTTCTTATAGTTCTGGAGGCTGCGAACAGCTCCAAGATCAAGGCGGCATCTGGTAAGGGCCTTCTTGCTGTTGGTGACTCTCTGCAGAGTTCCAAGGTTGCTCCAGGCAACACATCGTGAGGGAGCTGAGTGTGCTAGCTCAGGTCTCTCTTTGTCTTCTATAAAGTCACCAGTCCCACTCTTGTGATAACCCATTGATCCATTAATCCATGACCCAATCACCTCTTAAAGTCCCCACCTCCCAATACTGCCACACTGGAGATTAAGTTTCTATATGAATTTCAGAAAGGACAAACATTCAAAGCACAGCAGCAGAGAATAATGTGAAAACTCCAGGAAATCATGATAAGCACTTTTTCCTTGAGTGAAGTGGGGAGCCATTTCAGTGTTTTTGAGGAAGGAGACCCTTAATCCTCTTAAGCTTCTAAGAGCCCTTCCCCTTAGACTTCTACATTGCATTTCAATAGGAGAAGAAAAGGCTGGCAGGCCTGGGCACCACCCTTAATCGCATTCCTGTAGATCGCAGGCATGGTATGGAGGAATCTTTCTGGAAGGCATTGTTTTTACTTAAACACAATCACACCCCCACCTAAGTCAAGTACCCCACACCTACTTCATGGATCAAGATGCTTTCACATGTAATTTCTGGAGTTGTAGGCTCCAAACCCTTTCACATGTAATTTCTAGAGTTATAAGCCTTTAAAAGGGCAGGGATTTTCTTTGTTAGCGGAACGGAACTCGGGGCTGTTAGGCATCTTGCCGCTGCAGCTCCTGGCTGAATAAATCCTCACTTCCTTCCCAGTTCAGTGTTTGAGAGGTTTGTTCCGTGGCCTTTCCTGCTTCATTATTTGGTTCCCTGACCAGGAAGCAAGTTTCAGTTGGCAGACGGCCCGCACAGCCTTTCAGGAGGTTCTGCCCTGTGGAGCATCCCTGCGGGGGACTTTAGCCTACTTGCGCAATGCAGTTCCTGAAAGCACTCCTAGGCGGGTATTGGCCCCAGTGGAAAGCCTTGCCAGATCACAGCAGGAAAGTCCCCTACAGTGTGGATCCACCCAGTGGCTGAATACTGAGAAGGAACGGGTGCCTGGAGTGTCCGGAAGAGAGAAACACAGTAGGATCAATCCTGGGAAACTCGCCCACCTCCTTCAGGTGGAAGCATGGCCAGATCACCCACATGTGCTGTATTTGGCACTCTTGAACTCTGTTCTCGCTCTCACTCTCTCTCTCTGTCTCTAACTGACTAACCTCAGAAGTTTTGCTTTTGGTTTCGACAGGTGGAGTGGGGAGTGCGATTGTGTGAGTGATTGGAGGGGTCTGACTGGACTTACCAGCCATAAAAAGTGTGGGGGCTGCAGGCCCATTAGAGAGGTCCTTAAGCTCCGAGTGACTTGTGGGACTGGTTGGGATTAGGGGTGATCTGCATACGGCTAGACAGAGGTGCCCTCGCAATCTAGGCATTGTGAGGGGAGTAATGAACTCACCGATGCCAAGAGGCATCTGAAACACTCCCAAGCGGGAGACGATTCTACTGGCCTGAAGCAAAAGTGAAACAGAGAGTGTGTTGCATTGTACTGGGCGGAGGAAACTGGGGGAGGAGTGCTATTGTGTGAGTGATTGGAGGGGTCCAACTGGACTCACCAGCCATGAAATGTGGGGGCTGCAGGTCCCTTAGAGAGGTCCTTAAGCTCCAAGTGACTTGTGGGACTGGTTGGGATTAGGGGCCATCTGCATATGGCTAGACGGAGGTGCCCTCACAATCTAGGCATTGTGAGGGGAGTAACGAACTCAAACTCTCTGATGCCAAGCGGCATCTGAAACACTCCCCAGGGGGAGACGATCCTACCGGCCTGAAGTAAAAGTGAAAAAAGAGAGTGTGTCATGCTGTGCTGGGCAGGGGAAACTGAGGGTGGAGTAAAACTCTCGTAACTGTCTGTGAGGACTGTTTTTTTGTGCGAAATCATGGGTCACACTCATAGCAAACCTACTCCTGTAGGGACTATGCTGAAAATTTTCAAGGAGGGATTTAGTGGGGATTATAGAGTAACTATAACACCAGGAAAGCTGAGGACCTCATGTGAGATAGACTGCCCAGCATTTGGGGTGAATTGGCCCTCAGAGGGGGAGCCTAGACAGGTCTCTTGTCTCCAAAGTATGGCATAAGGTTACATGCCAGCCAGTATACCCTGATCAATTTATATACATAGATTTGTGGCTGAAGCTCATTCTAAACCCCTCACAGTGGCTGAGAGGACAGGCAGCAACTGTACTGATGGCAAAGGGACAGGTAGCTAGGGAAAGACCCTGCTCCACCCACCGAGAGGCACAGACTCCTAAGTTCCTGGCAGATCCAGCTGCAGGGACACAGACTCCTAAGATCCTGGCAGATCCAGCTGCAGAGGAGTTTTTGCCGAGGATATCCACTCCCCCTGGTCTGGAAGAAGGACTCCTCACCCCTGGGCCTGAAATCTCAGAACCCCCGCCAGAATTGCACACCCCTAAATCACCCAGAGTAGACAAGAGAGAATGTGGAGGGACTCCTCCCATAGCCACTCGCTTCCAGGGAGGAACTTCTTCTACAGCAGCCCACCTGCGACCCAAGACAAAGGTTCAGATGCCTTTAAGAGAGCAGAGGTATATGGGAGTGGATGAGGATGGCCACATGGTGGTAAGGCATGTTTTTACATACCTGCCATTCACCTCAGCTGATCTTATCAACTGGAAAAATAACACCCTGTCTTATACCGAGAAGCTACAACCTCTCATTGACCTATTGCAAACTATTGTCCAAACTCATAACCCCACTTGGGCTGATTGTCACCAGCTGCTCATGTATCTTTTTAACATGGATGAAGAATGGAGAGTACCCCAAGCTGCTTCCAAATGGTTAGAGGACCATGTTCCAGCAGATGACCAAAACCCCCAACACTATGTGAGGGTTGAGTTACTGGGGACTGACCCCCAGTGGGATCCAAACACCCTGGAGGGTATGCAAAGGCTAATCTGGTACAGAGTCGCCTTACTGGAAGGATCGAAAAAGGGAGCCCAGAAAGCTACAAACAATAAAGTCTCTGAGGTTATTCAAGGGAAAGAAGGCCCAGCACAGTTCTATGAGAGGCTGTGTAAAGCCTATCGCAAGTACACTCGTTTTGATCCTGAGAGCCCCGAAAACCAATGCATGGTAAGTATGGCATTAGTCAGTCAGTGTGCAGAAGACACTAGGCGAAAGTTATAGAAGCAGGCAGGATTTGCGGGCATGAATACTTCATAGTTACTGGAAATAGCTAACCAGGTGTTTGTGAACAGAGACATGGTAAGCCATAGGGAAAGTTGTAGAGAAAACAAGTGTTAAGCTCAACAGAGCACGAATTTGATAGCTGCCACTATTAGAGGAGCGCACCCAGAAGGGTGGGGAAAGGGGGGCTCCTAGAAGGCAACCCAGACTAATCGCCTGTGCCTGCCGTGTAACCAGTGTGCTTCCTGGAAGGACAAGTGCCCCCAGTTGACAGGAAAACAGAGAGATCTTGAGCACGAGGCTTCAGATGAAAGTGAAGGAGCTCTGTTCAGTCTAATGGAAGGACCACTGGACTGAAGGGGGGCCGGGCTCAGTTGCCCCCAAAGAGCCCATGGTCAGGATGACAGTCCTGTACCCTGCCCCCCATCAAAGGAAACAACCAATATTGTTGGAGCTACTGGGGTGTCAGAGAAACAGTCTTTCTGTTTGCCTCCGACTCGTAAGGTGGAGGGGCACGAGGCGATTCACCAGTTCTTATACATGCCCGTCTTCTTAACTGAACCAGACCGGGAGATAGAACCTGCATTAGCAAAATGATGGCCTAAGATCTGGGCAGAGGACAATCCGCCAGGACTGGCAATCAACCAGGCCCCTGTGCTCATTGAAGTCAAGTCTGGGGTTCAGCTGGTTAGGCAAAAGCAATATCCAGTTTCCCGGGAGGCCCTAGAAGGTATTCAGGTTCACCTAGAACGCTTAAAGGACTATGGAATTATAGTTCCTTGCCAGTCTCCATGGAAATCCCCCTACTTGCCTGTTTCTAAACCAAGGACCAAGGACTACAGGCCAGTGCAGGACTTGCATTTGGTTAATCAGGCCACAGTGACTCTGCACCCAACTGCACCCAACCTGCACATGCTGTTGGGATTACTGCCAGTGGAGAATAGTTAGTTCACCTGCTTGCCCTTAAAGGATGCTTTAGCATTGCATTGGCCTCGGAGGGTCAGAAACGGTTTGCTTTTCAATGGAAAAATCCAGAAACAAGTACAACCACCCAGTACACCTGGACCTGGCTTCTCCAGGGGTTCAAGAACTCTCCCACTATGTTTGGGAGGCACTAGCCCATGACCTCCAGAAGTTTCCTGCTAAGGACTTAGGCTGCATGCTGCTCCAATATGCTGATGACCTTTTATTGCGACACTCACGGCAGTCGGGTGCGCAAAAGGAACAGATGCCTTACTTCAGCGCTTGGAGGACTGTGGGTATAAAGTGTCTAAAAGGAAAGCCCAGATTTTCCAACAGAAAGTGCGGTATCTGGGGTTCACCATCCAGCAGGGAGAGCGCAGCCTAGGAGCAGAGCGGAAACAAGTCATTTGCAACCTGCCAGGACCCGAGACTAGAAGGCAGGCTGGGAGCTGTGGGTTTCTGTAGACCGTGGATTCCAAACTTCGCGGTACTGGCCAAGCCCCTTTATGAAGTCACTAAGGAGGGGCAAATAATTAAAGAGGGATAAATCCAGCTGCCATATGGAAGCGTATCGGTGCCGCAGCTACTGGGGGCTGTAGTCATACAGGCTGTACATGAAACCACTCATTTAGGCCAAGAGTCACTTGAGAAGTTGTTAGGCCGGTATTTTTACATCTCACTTATCAGCCCTGACCAAAACTGTGGTAGAGCGATGCATTACATGTCAGCAGCACAACGTAAGACAAGATCCAACTATTTCCCCTGATATTCGAGCTTATGGAGCAGCTCCGTTTGAAGACCTCCAGGTAGATTTCACTGAAATGCACCAGTGTCGGGGACATAAGTATTTGTTGGTCCCGGTGTACACATACTCCGTGTGGGTAGAGGCCTGCCTGACCAGGACTGAGAAGGCCTATAGAGTAACCCATGTGATTCTTCGAGATCTCATCCCTAGGTTTGGACTGCCACTGTGCATCAGATCAGACAATAGATCAGCATTTGTGGTAGATTTGGTCCAGAAAACAGCAATGGCATTGGGTATTACTTGGAAGCTGCACACTGCCTACCAACCACAGAGTTCCGGAAAGGTGGAGCGGATGAGCAAGACCATTAAGAATAGCTTAGAGAAAATGTGTCAGGAAACAGGATTAAAGTGGGTGCAGGCACATCCCTTGGTGTTATTCAAAATTAGATGTACTCCCTCTAAGAAGACAAGATATTCCCCCTATGAAGTCTTGTATCATAGGCCCCCTCCCACACTGCGGGCACTCCCGGGAACTCCTCAGGAGTGGGGAGAGATTGAGCTATGATGACAGCTACAAGCTCTAGGAAAAATCACTCAGGATATTTCAACCTGGGTAAACGAAAGATGCTCTGTAAGCTTATTCTCCTCAGTTCACCCTTTCTCACCAGGTGATCATGTGTGGATCAAGGACTGGAATGTAGTCCCTCTGAAGCCATAGTGGAAAGAACCCCAGACTGTGATCCTGATCACTCCCACAGCCATAAAGGTGGAGGGAATCCCAGCCTGGATCCACCACAGCCACAAAAAACCTGCAGCAACTTGGGAAGCTAGATGAGATCCAGACAATGACTGCAGAATCACCTTAAGAAGGACAACAAACCTCGCTCCAGCCACATCCCAGAAGCTGGCTGGTCCAGGCACAGCCAAAGCATTAGGAAATCCATTGTGGGACTTATTCTCTTTAAAATTTGGACTTATACAGTAGAGACAGTAACTGATTTCAGAGCATGCTATCAGCGTGTGCGCCAGGTTACTGAAGTATGATGGAAAGTTGCTGCCATTCTTTTGTTCTACAGTTATTATGAATGTGCAGGGACACAGAAGGGAACCTGTTTATATAACGGTACTTAGTAAAAGGTGTGTAGCCCAGGGGATGGACAACCCATTGTCTGCTAGGATCCATAAGAACCCCCTATGCATACAACTTTTGAAATTAAACTCATGACAGGGCAATGGAACAGCCCTACTAATAGCTAAAATAGAGGATCAGGAAAATGAGAATCAGAGTGAGAACTCCACTATATTTTATAGGTAAGATTCTCAAAGTGTGGAGTGAGGAATGAGACCCTTAATCCTCTCAAACTTCTAAGAGCCCTTCCCCTTAGACTTCTACGTTGCATTTCAATAGGAGAAGTAAAGGCTGGCAGACCCAGGTGCCACCCTTAATCTCACTCCTATAGACTGCAGGCATGGTGTGGAGGAATCTTTCTGGAAGGCATTGTTTTTACTTAAACACAATCGCACCCCTGCCTAAGTCACGTACCCCACACCTACTTCATGGATCAAGACCGTTTCACATGTAATTTCTAGACTTATAAGCCTTTAAAAGGGCAGGGATTTTCTTTGTTAGGGGAGTTCGGCTGTTAGTCATCTGTGCCGCCGCAGCTCCCAGCCAAATAAATCCTTACTTCCTTCCCAGTTCGGTGTTTGAGAGGTGTGTTTCACAGCCTTTCCTGCTTCATTTTGAGCAGTCATGGCATGATCTCACTCACAGTTTAGAAGTGTCACTCAGGTGGCTGGGCATGGTGGTTCATTCTTATAATCCTAGCACTTTGGAAGGCCAAAGTGGGTGGATCACCTGAGGTCAGGAGATCCAGACCAGCCTGGCCAACATGGCAAAACCGTATCTCTACTAAAAATACAAAAATTAGCCAGATGTGGTGGCGGGTGCCCATAATCCCATCTACTCAGGAGGCTGAGGCAGGGGAATTGCTTGAACCCAGGGGGCAGAGGTGGCAGTGAGCCGAGGTTGCGCCACCTCACTCCAGTCTGGGTGAAAGAGCAAAACTTCATCTCAAACAAAAAATGAATAATAATAAAAAAAAGAAGCGTCACTCAAGAAGGATGGAGCTGCCTTCACCTGAGGTGAGGAAGCTGGAGGTAGAGTAGGTTCCAGAGTGGAAAGAAATAACAATCTCAGTTCTGACTTGATTAACTTTGGGACATCTGGTAGGCATCCAAGTCGGGTATAAGTTGGATTCTAGCATCTGAAGTTTGGGAGAGAGGTCTGAGCTAGAGATTGAAAGTTAAGAGCTGGGGATTAGACGGATGGCACTGAAGCCAAGGCACTGGATGAAGAAGATGAAAGGGAGTAAACATGGCTGGAGAAGCAAAGAGGACCAAGGATCCAGACCCGGGGCCCCCATAACACAGAGGACACCGAAATCCTACAGGAGGTCTCAAGACAGAGTTTTCATCCAAATGCTCCACTCTACACTATAGTAACATTGTTTCCAAGTATCGTTACAGTGAAAGCATAATTTATAGGTTATGTGGAGAACTCACAGACCATGGTGATGCATCTAGAACCCTCTTTTGAGAAATCCTGCTTCACAGACCTCAATCATAGACAAGCTAGTTCTTCAAGTTGAGACAGATTGATATGATTCTAAAATCATGCGCATCGCTGTCTTGCTCCAGAGGGGCAAATTTTCACATTTACACCCTTGTTCTTCTTTATCAATGTATTAGAAATTATACCCAAAATATTCCTCGCCACAGAAAAGGTAGAAAATTTAGAAGTGACAGCTTAAAAAGTAAAGTTTTAATGGTTTCATTTCACACCCCACTGGGATATATCCTACTTGCCCTTGGAGACTCTGGCCCTTGAGCAGTGATGTACATTAAAGTTCACTTCCCTGGGCTTGGGCAAAAGCTTTCCAGGGCAATCAGTTTTCAGGCTTTCGAGGTTTATATGTTCTCTTTTCTCATACAGAACCACCTGGGAACTCATCTGCCACATTAATGTTTTCTCAAATTTCCTACCAGGACTTCCTTTCATGCACCTTATAAAAGATTCACCTAACTGAAATCCAGCTCTGGTACAGTGACTCAAGTTGCAAAAGTGTCTGAGGCTCTAAGCAAAAGAACAATTGTCTGCATCACTCAGGAAAATCACCTTCACCAAAGCCCTCATAGAATTCCTCCCCCAATCTATTTAAGTAACCATTTCATTTCTATTAATTTTATCGTTAAAAATAATTTATCAAAATTTATTATATGTTTAAGGTATTTTGATTTATAATAATTAAACTAAAATGAAAATTTTAAGTTTAGAGAGTTTTAATCAGAAAAAAATAAAAAATAAATTTTAGTTTATGGACATGTTTTTCTTTCAAAGAAATTTGACAGCATAAAGAATAAAAGTTGCACTAAAACAACTCGATGGAGGAAGTGTGATGGAAATGTGATTTAAGTCAGAAGTGAACGATGTAAATTTTCTCCCTGTTAAATAAGAAATGTTCATGTATTTAAAAAATGGATGATGCTGGGTATCAAATTGCAATAGTGTTTATATTCCATTTTCAGAACATATTTTATATTTATCAGAGCAATGTAACAGTTTTATATGAAAATGTTAACATTTACAATATGCCAGAAATCACATATTTTCGCTCTATTTAAGATGAAAAAGTTTTAGATATCATCTTTAAAATTAGAAGGAAATACATCATTCTCTAAACTCCATTCAATGAGAATATAGTTTTCAAATTCGACAATGACTTAAACTACCAAAGACAATCTCAGCAACGTCTGTATCAAAAGATCTCAACAGCAATGGAAAACTTCATTTTTCAGAGCAGACCAATCAGTTTTGAGCCAGCAACTTCTCTCTTTTGTAAGATTCATTCCTACAGTGCTGACCCCAAAACCTTATCTTATCTCTTGACCGTGGATTACACCTAAAGTATTGATTATGGTCAACTGTTAACACCCACAATGGTATGTCCCAGACACATTTCTCACAATTAGCAGAGGACTGTGTATTTGATATAGGTCAATCACTGAAGGTAGCAGTAACTCAGTGGCTCTGCACTTCACCTTCATAAGGCCACCACACTCATGTACTAGGTGTTGTCCCAGTGGAGGACAGTTGGATACAAAGTCTCTTCCATCTTGACATCTTGCTACTACAGCAACCTCCGATTCCATTTCTCACTTCTCCCACCCTTAATTTTCCAGCTTTGGGGAACACGGCTGCCTCAGCAACCATCTTATCTGCTCCCTCTACCCCACCATGTTGCAAGGAGGAAGGGGCATTGGTTTCTTTCTCACACTCTCACTACCTTCTTCCCTTTCCTTCACCATTTTTTTCATTTCCTCTTCACTTCCAGTCTCCCTTGTGATCTTTCTCTCTGGCCAGCCTCTGACTGCTGCAGAGTGGTTCCCTCTACCCAGACGAAACCCTGGACTGAAGCCAGGCACAGGGTATATGACCTATGCTTACCTCTCCTATTCGGTCCCTGGGGACTGTGGCCATAGACATTCACCTCCATCAGGTGCCATTGATAAAGGAGAAAGAGAGGACACAGTTCATAGAAAGGAAGCTGTAGCCAGACTGGAAGCCACCAAAGCCAGGGTGTGGCTCTTAGGGTACTGCCATCTCTCAGGAGCTTCCCGAGGCTTACCATCTAACTCCCCCCACTCTTCTTAGCATCTCTCTTCTTACTCTTTATTGTTTTTTATTGTGACAAAATATACCTAATCATAAAATTTACTGTTTTAATCATTGTTAAGTATACCATTCCGTGGCATTAATTACATTTATATGTAATGAGTTTATAAATATATGCTCAAATCCCTTCTTTTACTTCTTTTGGGTATAAGCCCAGAAGTGAAATTGCTGGGTCATATAGTAATTCTACATTTAATTTGTTGGGGAACTACCATACTGTTTTTTATAGTGGCTACACTATTTTACATTTCTAATAGTAAGGCACAAGAGTTCCAATTTCTCCACTTTCTCACTGATATAGTTTGAATACATGACCCTGCCAAATCTCATGTGGAATTGTAATCCTCAATTTTAGAGGTGGGGCCTGGTGGGAGGTGACTGGACTATAGGGACAGATCCCTAACGGCTTGGTGCTGTCCTCTGGCAGTGAGTTCTCACTAGATCTGGTTAAGTATGTGGCACTTCCCCCTCTACTCTCTCTTGCTCCTCCTTCTACCATGTGAGATGTCTACTTCCCCTTTGCCTTCTTTCATGATTGTAAACTCCTTGAGGCTTCCTAGAGGCAGAAGAGCAGGTATGCTTCCTGTACAGCCTAAAGAAGCATGAGCCAATTAAACCTCTGTTCTTTACAAATTACCCAGCCTCAGGTATTTCTTTATAGCAATGCAAGAATGGACTAACACACTCACCAACACTTGTTATGTGTTTATTTATTTATTTTCATAGTAGCCATCCTAATGGGTAAAAAGGGATATGTTTTCAGGGTTTTGCTTTGCATTTTGCTGTGAATAGTGACATTAAACACACTTTCACGTATTTATTGGCCATTTGTGTATCTTCTTTGGAGAAATACCTATACGAGTCATTTGGTCATTTTAAATTGGGTTGTCAGTTTTGTCGTTGTTGTTGAGTTTATTTTTATTAATTGTAATTATTTTTTTCTCTTACTAAAAGTAGTAATGCTCATTTTATAAAATTAAGAATTGAGAAAACATTGAGACAAATAAAAATGATTCATGTTACAAATAAAGAACATATTTTCTCAATTTATGTTAAGTGTTCATAAAATTTATTTAGGCCACATTCTCTGAGTGCAATATGAAGAAACTAGGATTCATTACTTAAGAATTAAAAGTAGACACTCCTAAATAAGTCTTGAGTAAAAGAGAAAATTTAAATTTAAAGCAGATCACTATTAGACTATTAACATACTACTACCCAAACTAATGAAATATGTTCAGAGCCATACTTAAAAGAAAATCTCTGACCTTAAATATTGTTATTACAAATTCAAAAGAATTTTAGTTAAGCATTCAATAAAATACAAATTCTTGGAAATGCAAATGCATAAAGGGGCTAGAATAGCTGGTAAAGCATTATTTCTAGGTGTGTCTGTGAGGGTGGTCTGAAAGAGATTAGCATTTGAATATGTAGACTGACAAAAGATCACCACCACCAATGTAAGCAGTATCATCCATTCTCTCAAGGGTCCTGAATAAAGCAAAAAAGCAAAGGAAGGGGGAACTTGCTCCCGCTGAGCTAGCGCATCTGTCGTCTTTTTTTTTTTTTTTTTTTTTTGAGACAGAGCATTGCTCTGTCACCCATGCTGGAGTGTTGTGGCCCTATCTCAGCTCATTGCAACCTCTGCTCTCAGGTTCAAGCAATTCTCCTGTCTCAGCCTTCTCAGTAGCTGAGATTACACGCATGTGCCACCATGTCTGGCTAATTTTTGTATTTTTAGTGGAGACTGGGCTTCACCGTGTTGGTCAGGCTAGTCTCAAACTCCTGACCTCAAGTGATCCACTGGCCTCGGCCTCCTAAATTGCTGGGATTACAGGTGTGAGCCACCATGCCCGGCCTGCATCTGTCTTCTGATGTTAGACGTGGGCACTCCTGGTTCTCAGGCCATTGGACTGAATCACACCACTGGCTTTTTGTGGTTCTCCAGCTTGCAGCCAGGAGATCATGCAAGTTAGCCTCCATAAGCCAATTTCTATAATATATCAATCTCTTTCTCTAAGTATATGTAAATGTAGAGAAAGAGATAGATATGTTCTACACGTTTTCTGTTTCTGTGAAGAACCCTAATATAAACATTAATAAATTTTTTTTAAACTCACAAAATAATAGTTTAAGACCAGGTAACCCCCTACTATGTTTTCAGTTTGCAGATTCTGGGATCATTACTAAGAACATTGGTTTCATATCTCTGGATGCTGTGCTTTTGTTGGTCCCTTAATTATTTATGACCATTATATCTTCATTTTGGGTTATGTATTTTTATTTATAAAGTCTCCATTGTTCAAGTGATTTTTCCTTAATTCTAATTGGTCTTGTATTAATATTGTTGTTTCTTCATCTGGTGTGTCTTTGTCCACCTCTTCAAAAAATATTTCTGCTTCAATTTGTTTTACGTGTTTTTTTGAAAATAACATTTAGCTAGATTTTGTTCTGCTGACCCAATTTAGAACTTATTATCTTTTAAAGGTGAAACTTGATCAACTTACATTGATCTTCATTGATGCAGTTGTGTTTCATGCTTTTCTATTGCTTTGTTCTTTACTTTTGGTTTTTTTTTTTCATTTATTTTAGTGTATTGTATTTTATATTTCTACTGATTTGGAAAATATACATTCTACTCATAGTCTATCAGAGAACATCTTTCATTAAAAGCATGTAAGCCTTTATTTCTCTGTTATAAACACAATAAAGCCTCAATGCCTCAAATAAGATAAGGAATTCAGCTTACTTTAAGAAGTTTCTTCTTTTTTCTCTATTTCCAAGATTATGTTATGATTATCTCAGATTTTAAAACTGGGGTATTACAAGTAGGTTTTTCACTCTGTAATTTCTCTTTCAAAACTATTTTGACATTTTAAGTATATCCCCTAACCACAGAAACAGCAATTATTCACTGGGACACTTTGCTTCATTGTTATCACTATTGTTACTTCTTTCACCTTCTTTCTAGATATTTTTACTATAACATGGGTAATTGGCTCTTGGAATACTTACTTATCTCAGAATATGTCTGTCACTTCCTGACTCTGTGATGATAAATTGTCCTGGTTTACAAGTTCTGAGCCACATCCCCTCCCTCTAGACTCTATGGATCTTCCTCCATGATCTTCTGTGTGACTATATTGCAGAGAAGTCTGGAGATAAATCCTACCGTTAACTTGGATTTACTCTCTCTGTCTTTTGGGGTTTTTCCTTTATCTTTGAAAATCTGAAATTTCATCAGGAGAAATATAGGTGTGTCTTTTCATTTTCTAAGGTAAAAGGACAAAACAAAACACAGCTTGATACACAGCATCTGCAATCTGAAGTGTCAAGCATTTCTGTGATTAAGTTTGTGTTTGTTTCTCTGCTTGCTCTGTTTCTTCACTCTTAATCTTCATCTTCCATGATTTCAACCTTATTGTCTTCTTCATGGGTATTCCAGTTTCCATCAAAATCTCTTTTTCCAGCACGTTGGAGAAGGTAAAATGGCTGGGAAGGAGGTGAGGAGAACGGTGCATGCCATTAGCTGCCTTGCAAATTAACTCTCCCCTGGGGCTGGTGTGGCCTCTTGGCCCTCCAGGGTGCTAAGATGGTGCTCAGTGGCTCCAGCAGATTCTGTCTTCATCACTGGCACACGCAGGCCATCTGCAGACTCCGCAGACAGATTTCTCTGTGGCACCTGAGCCCCTGTCTCATGGATAAGATCTCCTTTGTGACTGAAATTAAGCTGCTGAAATTTGCCTGCTGGAAATAGTCCTCATCACTGCCAAGACCTTTTCTTTCTGCAGCCTGCGAAGGACTCTATTCCAGGAAGCTTTCTTTCCAGACCTGCGGCCAGCAGCCAGGTTCCAGGGGCTTCTCCTGCCTGCGTGTTCCTTCTCTACCAATGGCTTCTGCCATTGCAGCTTTCACTTTCTCCTGGAGGTATCGGGCAGAATATTTCACTTGGAAGCTTTTGGTATGGACATTTGCCTCCCTACTTTTCACCAAACATCCCAGTGAAATATTAATATTTGCCGTTTCTTAACCAGAGATTCCTACAATGGGTGATAGGAAAATTGGCAGGGGTCATGTTGTTGATTTTAGGTTGGTTTGTGGTTGTTTATTTTAATCATTTAACTAAGAATTCCAGAAATGGCCTTTGGATATAGCCTCCCAAATATTCCAAATAGCTTCAAGAAACATGAATGGTACCGGCATGCATAGCCTGTGCTCAGAAATAGTCTCAGCAGGGAAGAAAATGGGTTGCAGCATGAGTTTGCATTCCCTTTGGCTGGTAACCTCAGCACTGGCCCTGGGCTCCTTCATGAAGCAAGAGCCTTTCCCAGCTGCAGGAGTCCTTGATTCCTGTGGTTCTCTGTTCTTTTAGACACCTCTGGGATCACACTGTGAGAAGCAAAATCTTAAGAGACTATCATGTATTCATTAATTCATATGGGGATGAAAGGGGTGGCGCCCAAGCTCCAGCTCTCAAATCCCGCTTTTGATGCCTCCACCTCATTCTCCACCTCAGCCACACTCTCTTATGAAGGATTTGACACATTTGGCCCCAAGTCCACGTGGCAGAGTACCTCTCTTCAGCCCATCTATTGAGCTTTCTGCTGTTAATGGATGATTTCTCTGGGATGTCTTAATTGAGCCCCTTCCCCTTTATGACTGTGTTTTACACATGCTCCAACCGTTGCACCAAGAGACGAAGATTCACCTGGGGACCAAATTCTGCTGTAGAATCTAGAAACCCTCTCACAGCTTCTGGTCTTCCAACAGGTGTTACCGTTTACAGCTGTGTCCTACCTTCTAGACTTGCAAAACTGATGTCTGGTTTATATGAACTAAAGGTCTGGCTGGAATAGCAAATGTGTGCAAAGGAAAATGGGCTAGATGTCACCAGGGCCTGGACCACCTATCACATTCTTTACTCCACTAACCCCCATTATCTAAGAGGATTATGACTCTTCTTTTGTTCTTGTCCTCAGAATGTTCCTCTGGCTTCCTCTCCCTCCCAGGGACCCAATTTGGAACTGAAACCCTGAGGTGAGATAATTGAGGTGAGATCATTGCAATAATGGAATAATTCTTTACCAAGTCACTGCGGTAATGCAGTACCTCCCCCTTTTGTGTTGATGCTACACAAGGCTAAGTTCTGAATGTACAGTTGTTCATGGTGCTATTTTTTTAAAAAGCCTAGATATCAACAAATGAAACTACATTAATCCAATGTGGCAATCAGGTACCATGAACTAATCCTTACTTTAATTCTAAAAGCTGAACCCTCTTGGCAAAAGAAAATGATAGTCAGAATTTCTCTCCCTTAGACATTTCATTTAGCCACCTCCATTTGTCTTCTGTTTTCTTTCAAGATGTCCCACTACCAGGCATAGTAGTTTTTCTTCAAACCACTCTCAATAGCCTAAGGTAGCCTAATTAAAGCAATGGATCATTCATTCTGCTTTTCAGTAATCCTATCGTGACTTAATGAACAGAGTGCAGCAATTTCAACCTGGGTTCTTATTCACTGCATCCTAATTGTATGTAAGTACTACACAATTCTATTGAGACTCCCAGACATTTCTTTCTTCTCCTCTTCAATGAAAAAGCAAACATTAAGTGAACCATATCACAATTTGGGAAATAAACATTTCAGGTGCATCAAAAAAAAAAATACTTTCTCTAGTTGTAACATGCACCATTCTTGTTTATCTGAGTTTTCTTAATTTTCTACAAGGAGCATGTACTAGTTTTGTTAAGAGAAAAAAAAAATTAATTGACAAAAAAATCCTTGCAACTGTCTTTAAGTCATGAGTATGCCTATTGAAAATAGCATTGTGATATCTTTATCTTCAGAGGTGTTTTTACTTTAGATGGAAAAGATTAGAAGTGTTTCAACAAAAGAAATAGTGCATTATGGTTTCAAATCTCAAAGCATGTTAAGGAAGGAAACCTGAATTCTGAGATGCATCTGCAAAAGGGAGGCTGGACGTCTTGGAAGAAGATTCTGATTGTGTAATCGAGTCATATATCAGAAATGCTTTTCCATAGGCCCTTATATTGAGTTCCTTTTTTGAACGAGACAGCTGGTCTTTAAAAACAACTTACTTTCTACTGTTACAGCTCTACACATATATGGTCAAAATAATTCAAATGGTAAAAAGAAAGAGGTGTGGCAGGGCACAGTGACTCACGCCTGTAATCCCAGTACTCTGGGAGGCCGAGGCAGGTGGATCACCTGAGGTCAGGAGTTCAAAACCAGCCTGGCCGACATGGTGAAACCTCATCTCTACTAAAAATACAAACAATTAGCCAGGCGTGGTGGCACATGCCTGTAATCCCAGCTACTCGGGAGGCTGAGGCAGAAGAATTGCTTGAAGCTGGGAGGTGGAGGTTGCAGTGAGCTGAGATCACGCCCTTGCACTCCAGCCTAGGCAACAAGAGTGAAACTCCATGTCAAAAAAAAAAAAAAAAAAAAAAAAAAAAATAAGTGCTGTGATAAATATGAAAAACTCCTGATATCCCAACTCTGCAGTCCTCAGAGATAATTATCATTTCTTGTGCCCCTTTTTAGATATTCTCTGGGCATATACTCCTCTATGTCTCTATTCCTTTAAATCTATATATTATGCCACTTTTCTCCTCAAAACCCTGCAATTACTTTACATCACAATAACAATTTCATATCACACTAACAATTTCAAATCCCTTATCAGGGTTGATCACATCTACCAAGGTCCATCCCCCAAAGGGACCTCCCCCACTGACCTCAGCTTCCCTCTCTCCTCTTCCCTATTACCTGTGAGTCCACCTACACTGGCAAGCCAGCTGGTCCTCGTGTACCCCAGACAGTATGCCGTCTTAGCACACTTGTTCTGCTCTTGGCCTGACGCTCTTCCCCCAGATACTTGCATGCATCCTTTTCTTGCTTCATTCAAGAGTTTGTTCTAAACTCAACTCCTCAGAGTGCATTTTAACACTCTGCTAACAACGAAACCATCCCCCATCCTCTGCTTCACTATCCTGCACATAAGGGGTTTTCCTCATATGATTGGCAATTCTTGATGGTATGGTCAAGATAAAGAGTGGGAGGAAAGAAAGCCTCGTGGAAGCTCCAAATTCATGCTAGTGTGGTGAGACTTGTCAAGTCTGAGTTTTACTTTAAGATCTTTTGGGTGGGCCACTGGTAGGGCTGCCTTGATGTCAATATTTGCAGATCTGTTCTCTTGGTCTGAGCACATTCCCCAGAGAGGCATCTTGCCTATTAGGTAAAGGCCAGACTGCCAGTTTTCTGAGAGCAAAGGAAAGGCATGAGGCGGGGTGGAAGAGGTGTCTTGGGAGTCAGCATTCTGTATGCCGGCAGTCTACTTAATTCCCCTGATTTTGATAAGATCCAAAGGCTCTCAACTGTACTCCCAGTCCAGAAAACCTGTTTTAGAGTCTCTAGGGTAAGAAACCTTCAGAAATCTCGGAGAGAGGATGAGGGAGCAGCAGCGAGTGCCTTGTGTATGGTGTAAGGAGTCGGGAGATGTCGGTGCTTCCCAAACAACTTATGTGATTCTCCTTAATTTAGCAGCCTTCTATGTCCCATGAGCCAGAGATTTAGAGATTTAGTGCTGACAGTTCTCAAGCCTTTTGAGGATTCTGAGTGTAAATCGGTTTGGACTCTCAGGAGAGCCCCCATTGAGGTATAGGAGTATATGGATAAGAATGCTCTTCTAGACAAAGGCAGTTGTTGTGCCCACAGTGGCTTTGAATGAATTATCAAAGGCACTCCTTTTTCCAGGAAGACATAGCCCCTGTCAGGGTGCACTGCTTGGCTGGAGAAATGTGTGTTCAGGATTTCAGCTTCAACTCAGCCTCTGGGGTGGGCGCCTTTTTGCCGTAACCAAGCCACACACGGCTGCGGGCTTTCAGCTTCCTCCATGAGTGTCCTGTTCACACCTCGTCTGTTTCCTTGCATCCATTTTCAAGAAATGTGTTGCTGTTGTCTTCTCCCATGTTCTCAGTATTCTTGTGGATTTATGAGCTCTTTGTAAATGTCTTTTTTATGGGATTTTAGCAGGGTGCTGGGAAAGAATAACATTAAATGAATGAGTTTAATCTATTAACTCAGAACGATGCTCCCTCTTCTGAATGCCTGCATTTTCCCATGTTGTCTGATTTCCTGTTTGTTCGTCATTATGTGGAAGGTATCTGTGTTTGTTCCATACACAATTGTTGCAGGCTCTGTCAAAAAAGGGTCTCATCTTGGTCCCTTACTTCAAGCCAAGATGAAGGAAGAGGTGGAAATTTATGCTTCTAGCCATTAAGAGGAGTGCCCCAA
Source organism: Cacajao melanocephalus (assembly GCA_963573385.1). NCBI lineage: Eukaryota > Metazoa > Chordata > Mammalia > Primates > Pitheciidae > Cacajao > Cacajao melanocephalus. The sequence continues at coordinate 39,721 of CAUYLG010038828.1, forward strand.
TGACCATCTTTGAAGCTGTCTATTTTAGTCCGCTTTAGCCTTCACCTAATCTTTTAATCAGAGAATTAAATATATTTATACTTTCTGGTGTAAATTTCACATCCAACTTAATGTTGTTACCTTAGATTTGCTTTCTTTTTTATTCCCTTTTCCCCTTTTTTATTCTGTTATATATTCTGTATACTTTAATTTCCCTAAAGATTTTTTACTTAGAATGATTTTTGATATGTGCACTAGTTTTAAATTCTACATTTAGGTGTTAATCTGCAGTTTATTTATATGATAATTTTCTTTTTCTTTTTATTAACTAGAAATGCTTTTGATACATTTTATAGAAAGATTATATATGAGGTTTATTTCAGAATTATTTAATATGAAATAGTATTTCTTTTGCCTTTATGATTATGTATCATTTGATATTGTGAAGGTGAAATCTGAAGTCTGATCTTTTTTTCTTTAGAATTAAGTTAGGTGAAATTTTTCCTGTGGTTGAGACAGAACAGGGAGCCCGCTTAGCAGCTTGTGACCTACTCCCAACCCCTGGCAAGCATGGAAATAAAGAATAGTCTTGAGTTCTATGAAGGGAAATTCCAGGCACCTAGGTAGGCCTGAGAAGTAAATAAGCAACTTGATAAGAAGGTAATGGTAGCCTGAAACAATAGCCAGGGAAGCTAGAGTCAGGAGAATTGTTCCCTATAGAAAGTAAAGCTAGCATCTTAACGTTTGTTTCATGTTTTAACATAGACATATGTTCTTCAGAAACTCAGACCACCACCAAACGAATCTGCTGGCACAGACCTCAGATGAGAGGAAGCTGAGGACGGAACCTTGAATACCATACTTTGTTCTAAATTTATTCCTGAGGGGCCTAGAGGAGGTCACGTACATGAGCCAGAGCCAGCATTCTTTTCTGATAACCCAAAACGTTTAGACAAAGCTTCGCCTCCTTAACCAATCACAAATCAAAAAAGCTTTGAATCCACCTATGACTCATGGCTCCTGCTTTGAGATGTCCTGCCCTTTAAAGTCAAACCAATGTAGAGCCTCCATTACTGATTTATGACTGCCTGTTGCTTCCGCCTTCCCACCTTTAAAAACCCTTACCCGTAAGCCATTGGAGAGGTCAGGACTGAAGCAACAGCTGCTCAAGTCTCCATACTTGGTGGCCTGCAAATAAACACCCCTGTTTCTCCTGCTGCAAATCTCAGTGTAGATGTTTGCCTTACTGCACTGGCAAGTTGACCCCAATTTGGTTTGATAACATGGTTGAAGCAGACTTTGTATTATATTTATATGTAAGATGTGTGTGTGTGTGTGTGTGTGTGTGTGTGTGTGCGCACGCGCCTTGCTAAATTCTTTCTTTAATTTTGAAAGTCTAAATTTTACTGTGATACGTTGAAGTCTCTTTTCATCTATGGATGGAAGGGAAATACAGATGACCAATAAATAAAAAGATGCACAGACACAAAGGTCATCAGAGAAACTCAAAGTATCTGTAACAAGATACTTTAAATTGTCAAGCATTTTTTATTGAATTCTTGTATGTATACAGAGAAGTACACATATCATAATTATATTGCTTGATGGATTTCCACAAACTGAACACCTGTGTGTAACCAGCAGCCAGACCAAGAGCAGAACTGTGCCAGCTCCCAGGAAACCTCCCTGGGGCTTCTGTACAGCTATTGCCTACCCGCAAAGCAACCATGATCCTGACTTCTAAAACCCTAGTTTAATATTTAATTTGGCAAACAACTTAAAGTTTTGATGATACACAAGTGATGACAAGATAGAGGGAAGAGTATATAAATACTCTTTATATATAAATTATATATCAATTTTTGCAGATTTTGGAGAGCAGCTAGGCAATGTCCATATTCTTAATTTTTTTTTTTAAGATGGATTCTCACTCTGTTGCCCAGGCTGGAGTACAATGGCGCAGTTTTGGCTCACTGCCCTCTGCCTCCCAGGTTCAAGCGATTCTCATGTCTCAGCCTCCTGAGTAGCTGGGATTACAGGCATGTGCTACCACACCTGGCTAATTTTTGTATTTTTAGTAGAGACCAGGTTTCACCATGTTGGCCAGGCTGGTCTCAAACCCCTGACCTCAGGTGATCCACCCACCTTGACCTCTCAAAATGCTGGTATTACAGTGTAAGCCACTGTGCCCAGCTAATCTTCTTAATTTCTCAGTTTTCCTTTCAGTTCATTCATTTTACTCTCCTTGTCCTCTTTAATACAAGTTTAATTGTTTCCTCTTACCTAATTATGATTCATCCAATCAACATTTGCTGTTTTATTTCCTCAGAAAATAGCCTTAGTCTCAGAGATGACTGTAAATGTTTTGGCCTATGGTATCTCTCAAACTCCTTAATTCCATGCCGCCTGCCAACTGTACCTTGGCTTAAAATATCTCCTTCAATGCCACCTTGTCCTTCTAGTCATCCTCAATTGCTTTTATTATTTCCTTAATGAATATTGAAATTTCTGCAAATTGCAAATATAATAAAGCTTCTCACAAATGGAATAAAATGGAAATGATGTCTATGAAGCGTCTACTACAGCAACTAACACAGGATTTTGTTTGAAATGTTAGTTTCCTTCCTTTACTTCCTTTTCCTTTCATTAAGAAAGCTTCATTTACCCTCAAAACAGCTATATACAGCATGAAAACCACTCTGAAGCACTTGCACTGTGTATAAAGAATCCTTTTCTCTTTCAGAGAAATGTTCATTGGTGCACCAAATTTTTAAAAATAATATTTTTGCTTATTGTTTTAACAGTGATAAATGCAATCTGTAAACTTAGAGTTTCCTACAAACTAATTATACTGGGATGTTTCCTGACTGGTAAAATCCTCATGGTGTTTTACACTCTGGGACAAGAATAGTTGGACAAGAAATGAACCTGCAGGGACTGAGCGCAGGCAACATGAAGCATTTAGACACAGGACACGGCGTACAGCACTCACATGCGTGGAGCACACAATTAGATACATAGAAGTCAGAACAGGCTTCCCGCGCAGAGCCTGCTGGGCTACACCCAGCATTTAAACATAGTGGCATTTAGCCTCATTCTTCCCATTTCCATATTCCTCTGATACGGTTTCCCTGCAGGTCGCTGTGACTTAATTTGTCTGACAACCAAAATTTTGCCACAGTGCCCCAGAAAATATTTACTCTGTCAGTGGCCTAATTTTCTGGGATCTAGAGAAGTAGGCAAGAAGACCAAAAAACTGACATAATTCTTCAAAACTGAGCTGCGAAAGGATTTAAAGAAATAGTTGTGGAGTTCATGAGGATCATTAGCTTAGACACCAAAATGAAACAGCATCTTGCACTCAGAGCAGGCTCTTTTCTTTCTGTCATTTAAGGAGACACACTAAATGCCCATGCAAGGACATACGCTCTGAGGTGTCTTCTTATTTTCTGGTTGAAATGGATTTGTACTAAACTCCTTCATCTACCTCTTGCTGTCGTATTCCACGCGACTTCTAATTTATGTATCTATTTATTTATTACCTTAAGCTTGGAAAATAATCTGCAAATAAATATCCGTTTCAGAGATCAATTCCCTAACTAGGGTTTCATTAGTACCTCTGCCCTTCATTTTCTTTGCTGGAAGGCAAAGCTTTATATGATAAAGTTAGTAACTGACAAGCCCTTGGTCTTTCAGTTTCACCAGCCATTCTTTATTTGTTTTACCATCATCGCTAATGTCAATAGAACCCCTTCTTGGCTCTCGATCTTCTGAGCCTCTCAAACACTTTGTGACTTTTGAGATCATAATAGTACTCTATGACTATTTAAAATGTAAGGGAAATTAGAAGCTGTGGTGCATGCCTATAGTCCCAGCTATTCGGGAGGCAGAGGCAGGAGAATCACTTGAACCTGGGAGGCAGAAGTTGCAGGGAGTCGAGATGGTGCCACTGCATTTTAGTCTGGTGACAGAGCAAAACTTTGTCTAAAAAAACAAAAAAAAAAAAAAAAAAAGAAGAAGAAGAAGAAGCTCAGCTTGGATACAACTATTTTTTAATACACACTTGTGATCTCCAAACTTCTATTTTCAGCTGCTTCTGGGATATTACCATTCAAATGTTCCCACTCTCTCACTTCAAAATAAAGACACCTGGAACTCAACTGCCTGCCTTTCTGTTTCCTAAAACCAGCTTCTTGTTCCCATTTCCAAAATTATTTTGGTTAAATTTCCCAAAGGACTGGTGATCTGACCTGGAATCAGAAAGGGACTCAGTTAATTTATTTTCTTCTTCATTGGTTAGAACAAGATATTATTAATTTCTAGAAGGTAGGAATTACTTTTTATGATGTGTATCCCCTATAGTGCCTTGAAAGTATCTCAGTGAATATCTGTTAAGCAGGTGATTGATTAAAATGCTGTGCTAAGTGAGCCAAAACATTATGCTTCCTGAATGCAATCATCTGTTAGCTAACAATTGATAAGATAATGTGAATCTATAAGGTCCTACCCATTTCTGCTACTACCAAAATAATTCCATGTGCCTGCCTTACTAATAGTGGGTGGGTGGCAGAGTTCCTGGTTTCTAATTACTAGTTTTGGTCCTGTTTAACCAAACTTGTTGGGTGGACAGAGAAGGAAATAAATTAGGCTTTACTAACCTAATTTTAACTGGCTCTTTGGGAGTAAAAAAGACAAAAATTTACCCTAAGACTATTTTCAATCATGGGATGAACATGATAGTACCTGAAGCTACCAAGAACAAGATAAAACAAAGCAAACCAGAACCAACAGCCCTCATTTCAAAAGTGTTCAGACTTCCTTATAAATGTAATGATTCTGTGTGCACAATTACTTTGTGCAATACACCATTAATGGGACTGTGTATAGCCTAAATTCTTCAAAGCCATTTTTTTCTGAAATAGAATGGATCTTCAGAGACTCTACCCTATAGTGATACATGAACTTTTTACTTTGATGCAAGAAAAACATCAGCAGAGGCTTGCTGAGGGGTGCCTGGGAATTAACACTCTCTCCTTGAAGAATTACCCTGGAGTCCTAAATAATTAGTTAACTATGCATGTTTTTCTTTAGCTTTACAAGCTAACTATATTGCCATATGAAGGTAGGCGGGCAGGATTAAGGGCTTTGCTATCAGATGGCAATGGCTTGAATACCTCTGATGCCTTTGCTAGAAAGATGCCATGGCTGCCTTGTGTGAAGTTCGTAGTGGAAGTGATAAAATGTGAACTGCTTGGGAAAATGACTACCTTTTCAAACGATTGTTGTGAAACCTATTTGCGGTATTCCTGTTTATTGTAATTTCTTCTTCTAAGGCCAGAATTAACAATCAAATGTGTTTTACTGGCTAACATGATTTTCATTAAAACAAGTTCTGTCTCTAACAGTAAAAAGTCTGTAAATGAATCTATTTTATATGGTGTTAAGGCTGTTTTTACCCTGACAGTTCTTCTGTATAGATCCATGTCATCTACTCATTTAATTAACCATTTGTTGCCATCATTATTATTGTTCAGCAATTACAATCAAGCACCCACAAAACAAAGAAAAATGCTTGTGCTAAGGAAGGGGGCAGTAAAACCATAAATAAGAAAGTATATGAGGAGTTCAGAATATAATAACATAGCAATTTAGTGCATGTTGCTAGTTACCAAAATAAAAGCAGAGTATTAGAAATGTCACCCACCCATCTTATCCCAGTTTATTCCATCCACATTGGTCACAGCCACAATGCACATGAGGGAAGGTTTTCTCTCCCCCGGACTACCTGGCACCTGGATCTGGGCCTCATTTTTAGCCTTGAAGAGCATTGTTCAAAGTCTTTGCCTCTAAGTGCCCTCATTCTTCTCTTTCATACTTTTCTCCCGTGGATAGATCTTACAGATGGGTCTTTCTAATAAAGCACTTTTACTGCTGCACGTCTCACAGGCTTTTTAATGGGTCCACCTACCCTTCCATTGCACAGAATGGGGTTTGAAAACTCATTGTACTCTTTACCCACAACACCATTTCACAGCAACTATGACTCCCTCCCACTGCTTTTAGCATTCCTGATCACCACCATGACACCCTCTGGCATGCCAAGTACAGCAACACACAAATGCAAACAGGCAAAGAATTCAGGGGAGACCATCTGAATTGAAGACCTGGCTGGTTTTCCTCCCGGCAACTGTGCCTAGCCCACTCTTTCTGAAATCAAAAAAACTACTACTAGAGAAAATACAACTTCGTGGAAGGCATAAAGGTATCGAATTTGTAGCATTCTACCTTTGGCTGTCAGCATCGTGGGATTCTGTCCTTTTTTCTACAGCTTTCTCCAGGGCTCTTCCACAAAGAGCCCAACGTGAAATCACAACACCCCATTCCAACTTCCCACACCAACCATGTGAAAGGAAGAAATAATTGGGCATGTGGGAGAGAAAGATGGGACTTTGGCCAGCACCGCACTCAGTTCTACTGCCAGTGGTGATTGAAAGGATATGGGTTGGAAAACTGTTAATGAATCTTCTTGCCACCTTAAGAGTGGCTTAAAATGCATCAGAACAGCCCACTGGGACTTCCCAGTACTAGAGGGAATGTGAGGGGGTGGAGTAGAGGTGATTTCTGTTTCATCAAGGACGTTTAGTGTGTTAACAAAGTCCTGAGGACTCACTTTCCCACCCTACACCATTCCCAGATTGGTCAGGTTTCATTCTCCTACCCTTGGTAGTATTGAGGCCTAGGTCCTAAACTCTTGGCTCCTTGCTTCATGTGTGATCTGGACCTCCACAGCCTTGTTGCTGTTTCGGTCTTTCTTCCAGCTTTTGTAGTCAGTGTGGTTTCTACTGAGTCTTCCAGCACTAGAGTCTTGAACTCGTGCTGCCGCCGGGGTGGACTCCCAGCCCTGGCTCCTTCTTCCCCATATCCTTTTGCCCCTTCTCCCCCTTGGGGTTAGGACATTCAGACAGGCAGCGGGTAATATGAGGTGCTTGTCATTTAAAAATGTGAGATTAGAACTGTCAAATCAAGGCAGTACTAGGCCAAGATGAACTAAGATGCTTTAGTTTTTTGCAACAGTGAGAAACAGCTCCAAGAAATCCGGATGGCTAACAAAAAGAATAGTATTTATTGCTTAAGATACACGAGGGTTGTAGATGTCTGGCACCCAGGTTGAATAAAAAGGTTCTATATGAGCACTGCTGTTCTCATGGCAGAGGGCAGGAATGCAGATGACCCTGGGCCATCTTTACATCACATTTACCATGTGATGTAAAGCTTCTAGTAAAATAAAGCTAATGTCGCGGACATTTATAATCCCTTGGCTAAAGCACAGTGGGCCAAGTCCCTCAATGAGGTGATCTCATGGGCTCCTTCCCTAGGATGTGGACAGATCACAACACAGGGTGGGGATGCATAATCCTACTGTAGAGAAAAAGCAAATACCTGGAAACAATATTATGGGAAACAGGGGTTAGGGGAGGGCAAGAGGAATAAAGTACCCCAGTTACTACATTGAAGGTACCAGCTGGGTTTTGCCTGCACAGAATAAGCAGTAACTCTATTATTGACTTTCTGTGAATAATTTTTTTTTTATTATGAGCAACAGGTAGTAACTCAAATTAGCTTAAATAAAAAAGGAAGCAATGGGTTCACATTACTAAAAGTCCAGACAGAGTTCAAGCATGAAAGAGCTATGCTTGCAAATGTTGTCCCTAGGAATTGCTTTCTCTCTGTTTCAGGCAGCCTCTTTCATACAGTTTCAAAATGGCCTCGGGAAGCTCCAGGCTTCCAGTTCACTGACTTAGTAACCCCAGCGGAAAGAAAAATGCCTATTTACCAATAGCTCTAGAACTATCCTCAGGTTGATGCTCGTTGGTTCTGATCGTCTAGTTTGATTCACGTGCCCAGCACTGGTTCATCTGTCAAGATGGATGTGATTGTTGCATAGGCCAGAGCCACGTGTTCACACTTAGAAATGAGAGCAAAGTCATCATGCTTGGAAACACATGCATCAAGACTATGGGTGAGTTCTCCCAAGAGAATTCGAGGTGCTTTTACCAGAAGGAAATGCCAAAAGTCCCACAAGGTCATTAGGTAGAACTGTTGGTTAATTTATTCTTGCTGGGCAAGGGAAAACACTCACAAATGCAGTCTCATCAACAAGGAAAGTATGGCAGGATTTTTACAGGACTAGCATTAAGGAGGTCAGGTGGGACTCCAATGATGTCGGAGTGGGATTTTGGAAGTGGAGAATGAGTGGGCAGGTGGAAGGAGCTTTCAAAAGATTGATAGTGGAAGACAGTGTGGGTATTGCTCAAAGACCTAAAGAGAGAACTATCATTTGACCCAGCAATCCCATTACTGGGTCAATGATATTGGGTATACACTAAAAGGAATATAAATTGTACTATTATGAAGACACATGCATGCATTTGTTCATTGCAACACTGTTCACAATTGTGAAGACATGGAATCAACCTGGATGTCCATCAGTGATAGGCTGGATAATGAAAATGTGGTACATATACACCATGGAATACTATATAGGCATAAAAAAAGAATAAAATCATGTCCTTTGCAGGGACATAGATGGAGCTGGAGGTTATGATCCTTAGCCAACTAAAACGGGAATAGAAATCAAATAATGCGTGTTCTCACTTATAAGTGGGAGCTAAATGATGAGAACACATGGACACATAGAGGAGAACACCACACACTGGGGCTTCTTGGAGGGTGGATGGTGGGGGGAGGGCAAGGATCTGGAAAAATGATGAATGGGTTCTAGGCTTTATACCTGGGTGATGAAATAACCTATACAACAAATGCCCATAAGTTTGCTATGTAACCAATCTGTACTTGTACCCTTGAACTTAAAGTAAAAGTTAAAAAAAAAGGTTGGAAGACAGGAAGTGAGTCTTCTGCAGTAAATTCTTCAGTAACACCTCCGCCCTCCCCAGAGACTAATCTCCACAAAGCAATAGTAGCAGTTTCCCTAGTTTGGCACTGCTTGTTGCCAGTGACAGTCTTGGTAAATATCTATTTCTTAGTGGGGGATAGGTGTCTGGCTGATTAAAAGGGCTGGTGTCCACCACAACTATTAAGTCACCTGTTTGACTAAACCCTTAATGCCCCTCAGACCTGAGGACGAGTTAGGTCAGGAACTGGGTCATTACTGGGGGAGTTGAGAGGCAGCCTCTGAGTGGGTCGTTTCTCAGAGTTGCTCCATTAGTCACTGCAATCTCCTCACAAGCTTCCAATTTCATTTTTTTTTTTCTCTGAATGCTATAGATAGGCATAGACAGAATTACATTTCAGAGGGAACAGGAAGAAGGTTCAGAATGTTAGAGAATCCGACAGACAGTAGATGGTGGTAGACAGGAAATACAAGAAGACAATGTGATTAAGGAGAGAACCAAATCTTTCCTTTTAAAATAATGTGGATTGGGCATGGTGGCTTACGCCTGTAATCCCAGCACTCTGGGAGGCTGAGGTGGGCAGATCACTGGAGCCCAGGAATTTGAGATTAGGCTGGCCAACATGGTGAAACCCCTTTTCTACTAAAAATGCAAAAATTAGTCTAGCTGAGCATGGTGGCGTATGCCTATAATCCCAGCTACTTGGGAGGCTGAGGCAGGAGAATCTCTGGAACCTGGGAGGCAGAGGTTGCAGTGAACCGAGATTGCGCCACTGCACTCCAGCCTGGGAGACAGAGTGAGACACCATCTCAAAAGAAAACAAAAACAACAACAACAACATCCCTGAGGCTGCTATACGAAGAAGGCTAGGAGCCAACAGATTTGAATAAAAAAATAAATAAAATACCACACTCATTGCTTTCAATGAGCACCAAATAATAATTTCTTCCTTTTTTGTTTATGTTTATGACGCTTTTCCCTTAAGCAGACTCAGAAATTTTGAGAAACTTGAAAAGGTCTCATTAATTACTGTGAGCTCAGAAAAAATTTAATGTTCAATGTTGCTGCCCCAAATAATTTTTGCATGATGGAAAAAAACATCTTTTTTCTTTCTTCTCTGACTAGTATAAAATCTTATCAAACAGTGCTGAGAAATAGGACTTAGGCCACTCCTGTGAGGCAGATGAGACTGGGGACCCTGACGGCCAGATGATGTGAGCAGCCTGTAAAGACTGCCTTTTCCTGTCTGTAGGATCTTGGACCTCACTTCCAAACCCCTGTGTTTCTTGAATCATTCCTTTCTTTCCCATGCTTTTGGAAAATAATCGACACAATCAAATTAAGGGGCTACTGGCAGAAGCAAGGAGAGTCCTTTCTCTATTTTTCCAATGTCTCTCTGGAAAGGGCCCCATGTGGGCCATTTCATGCCTTGAATGTTGACAGTTATGATTTGGTGAATTCCACCAGCAAGGCCGATTCAGATTGAAAGCATGCTTCTAAAGACAGATGAATTCTTGGAGAATGTTTTCCTGGTATTTAATGACAGGGTTATATATGTTTGAATAAATGAAGTTCAATTTTGCAAAACTTAAAAAAAATATATGAGGAGACTTCACAGTCCTCCTCATGCTCTGAGTCTAGGAGTCTTCATCATGGTCCTGCACTCGCTTTGCCTCAATCAGCACAATAGGCTGAGCCAGCAACTTGCATTCAGTGTATTCTGCAAATGTGTGCACAGTGTGGCACCTGCTCACTCTCTAATAAGGGCACAGTGAGAAGCCTAACTGCTCCCCTGAGCACTGTGCACAGCATCATATCTTGCTTGGTGAGGCAGAGTTTGGGGACTACTGCCCTTTTCCACATTTGCAACTGACCAGAGAAATAATATTCCCATTCCACTGCGACCATCAAAGACACTGACTGACTGTTTTCTAAAGCTGAAAGATGAATGGACATCTGTTGAAAGAATTAGCAAGATTCCTGATTTTATTTTTCAAACAAAAGTAGAGACATAGGTGTTGGAGATACATATTTGGTTTGGAGTGTTATTAAGCTGTGCTTTCTGTCTTGTGACCTCTCAACCGATACCTATTGTGCAGCTAATTTTCCAGTTCTGCATGTGTCTCTTCTGCCATTTTGAGGATGCACTGAAGCCCCAGTTGCCTAGACTCTGCGAGACAAAGGAAATAGGAAGGATAGAGGAAAAAATCAGTGAAAATAATAGAATTATCCCCTACCAGGTATATTTTATATATGATAGATACTTCTCATAGTAAGTCCACTTATTATTACTGTTAGAAACTACTTTGATTAAGTATGGGTGGAATTAGAGGAAGGTTTACAAGACTGAATTGGAAGATTTTGAAGTTGTTGAGGAGTCTACACCTCATAAGGGAGCCATGATGCTTCTCTCCCCCCGCATCAGGCAGAGAGGAAAAATGCCCTAAAGGTGGTGGTTGTGGAAAAGTGTCAGGACCACCTTGCAATTAACTCATTGTCAAGTCTTCTTCTTTAAGCCTGGGTCTCTTCCTCTGTTGAATGAGCAGCTTCTCCTAGGCATCTCTAAAGGCTCTTCTAGTTCTAAAATTTGATTATTATTTTATCTAGAGACTTGCCCTCTAAAATAACTCATGAAATTTATTATTTTTAAATACCCCATGAAAAATCAGGACAATTATTTTTAACCCCACACCCTAAAGATGATTAATAAAGGAGAAGAAATTAATTTTGTACTTTACACATAATAACATAACATTAATGAAACAACCAGAAAGAAAGATCCAGAAATAGAATAGGAAACAAATTCATGGATGACCTGACTTCCAGTCACTTCAGCTTCCGGCTTCAGCAAGGCACGTGTTGTAACGAATGAAAGTAGACTGGAATCAGGCCAACAGAAATCCAAATTCCACTTCCACATCCATGTGGCCCCAACTTACTTTCCTCCTTGTTTGGGAAGTGGGTGACCCCATACAACCCAGGAGTTGATGCAGGATGAAAGTGATTAAGCTATGTAACTACTGTTACATATGCTTGATACGAAGTAGACTTTCAACAAATGTTTGTTTCTCTCATACCCACCCTCTCTTCTTTCTGTTTATTTCCATTTCATTCACTTTTCTAGGGCCCCTCCTGGTAAAATTTTTAACAAATGTAGGGTGATAGCCCCTGCCCATTACTATGCTCTGATTCTGTGCCTGACACCATGCTAAACCCTTTACCTGCATTTCCTTTATTTATTTATTTATGAGACATGGTCTTGCGCTGTTGCCTAGGCTGGAGAGCATTGGCTCGATTTCAGCTCACTGAAACCTCCGCCTCCTGGGTTCAAGTGATTCTCTTGCCTCAGCTGGGATTATAGGTGCCTGCCACCACCATGCCTGGCTAGTTTTCATATTTTTAGTAGAGATGGAGTTTCACCATGTTGGCCAGAGTGGTCTCAAAATCCTGACCTCAAGTGATCCGCCTGCCTCTGCTTCCTAAGGTGCTGGGATTACAGGGGTGAAACACTGTGCCAACCTCTATTTCCTCTTTTAATATTTACAAAAACTCCATGAAGTAGACACTGTTCTTATTGTCCCAAGGAACTCCTGTGTTTAGAGATGCAGACTTCCTCAAGGTTGTGCAACTAGTAGGCCCCAGATTTGAACAAAGCTCAGTCAAGTCCTAAAGTCCATAATCAGCCACTACTCTACAATTTCTTCTTTCCTATCTTAAGAGGCATAGAATAAGAAATGATCAGTCTTTTTCTTAGTGTAAAAATAATCGAATTAATATCCAACCAACTGTACTGCCAGACATGTAACCTAAAACCAAGAAGATATAGTTTTGATCATGTGCCTTCATGGATGACAAATTTCCAGATAATTCTCTGGTATTTGACTTTTAGGTGAATTTCCAGGGTCTTCTGCCAAACACATGAATTCCAAGCGTTATGCATCACTATTGTGCTTTCTAAGATGACATTTACTAAAAGAAATGTACAACAAAGAGAGAGAGAGAAAGATTGAAGTATAATTAGTTATTTTGTAAGTTGTAAACTCTTTGAAAATTGCATGCATACTGCATTTAATAAACATATGTATTTTCTATTATTGCTATTAATATTTTGATTATTAAATTTATACATGCCACAGTGAAGATGTGCAGCTTAAGAGTTGAAAGATTTCTTACTGGGATGTGCGTAATTACTTAAGAACTTTGAAGCAAGTTTCCTTCTTTACTAGAAAAAAAATTTTAATGTTTTTATTTTGCCTAGGACTTCTCTACATTAAATTAATAGATTTTTTTTAGGCATAAGCTTTGTTTAACTAGAGCAGAAGGCATAACATGAGGGTGAGCATATGAGGGTGAGCATGACAGCATGTGCTCCAGCATCAGACAGATCTGTACTCCAAACCCAGCCTCACCACCTCCTAACTGAGTGATCATGACACTTTATCTTTAAAATTAGCACAACTAGCTGGGTGCAGTGGCTCACGCCTGTAATCCCAGCACTTTGGGGTGCTGAGGCAGGAGGATCACCTGAGGTCAGGAGTTCAAAACCAGCCTGGCCAAGATGGCGAAACTCCGTGTCTACTAAAAATACAAAACTTAGCTGGGCATGGTGGTGGGTGCCTAACCCCAGCTACCTGGGAGGCTGAGGCACAAGAATCACTTGAACCCAGGAGGGGGAGGTTGCAGTGAGCCAAGATCCTGCCATTGCACTCCAGCTTAGGCGACAGAGCAAGACTCTTTTCCTAAATAAATAAATATATAAATAAATAAAATTAGCACACGTATTCTTAGTGTTATTGAGAGAATTGTAGGAAGAAATTAAATTTTGGAACCCCAAACTCACTTAGCCAAAGGGAAAAGTCAAGCTGGGAACCGGGTCACTCAAATCTGCCTCCACCTTTTGGTTCCTAAATGAAATGGCTACAAGATGGAAAGCTACCCACTTTCCCCATAATTTGCCAACAAGGAAATACCTGGTGAGCTGTTAAAACTTCACCATGGCAATGATAATTGATAGCTTATCTTTACAGGCAGTCACCCTGGCCTGCCAGACACAAATGCATATCCAATTGTTCCCCATGTTGTCTGTGTTATCTTATGTAAAATGCATATTCCTCACATCTTTCCTTTGCCGTTTTGTTTAAGTGAAAACTGTGTGCTTCTCAATATTCAACCCTTTCCCCTTTAAATTTGGAGCCCTCAAAATCATATTGGGAGAAAGGCATATACCTGTCTCCCGGGCACATCCTTAATTTTGGCAAATAAATCTCCAAAAGTGATTGAGACTTGTCTCACCATTTTCTTTTACTGACAGAATTAAATAGCCTTTCGGTAGACCTGGGGGCTTAAACACATATTATCACCACTCCCTCCTGCAACCCCATCAAAGTGGTAGCACTGAGATAAAAGCATATATATTCTTCAGGGAAAACAGAATAGGAAAGAAAAGGACAGCTGATGGCACATATCAGCATATGTTTTGGAAGATGAAAAGCAAAATAAAAGTGGCAAGTGACCGAGCAGAGAAAGTTTAATCTCATGTGTTTAAAGAAGGGATGACTGACAAGAAGCAAGGACTGTGCCACAGAATTCCAGAAAGGCCCAGGAGCTGGAGACATGGCTGGGGAGCGGACTAAGTACAGGAAGCTCTGAGAAGAGCCTTTATAAGGAACACCTAGGTCTGTAAATCTCCTCCTACTCCCATGCAGCCAAGTGACTAGCCCTCTCCTACCCTAGCAAGATAAGGGAAATATATTAACTGCGGGAACTGAGCACACAGGGCACAGAACTCAGAGCAGCAGGTGTGGCAGAGCTAAGTTGAGGAAACATGCTGAGACAGGAAGACTAAGTCAAAGTCTACTAGCTGAAAGGTGATGCCTGTGTGATTGATATGAAGATAGACAGAATGGGAGAAAATATTGGCAAATCACATATCTATAAGAAATTAATATCCAGCATATATAAAGAACTCCTGAAACTCACCTACAAAACCCCAAACAACCCAATTCAAAAATGGGCAAAGGATTTGAATAGACATTTCTCCAAAGAAGATATACAAATGGCCAATAAACTTATGAGAAGGTACTCAACATATCTAACCATTAGGGAAATGCAAATAAAAACCATAATGAGATACTGCCTCACACTCATTAGGATGGTTATTATTAAAACAAACAAAGATCTCAGACAACTGGAGCCCCTGTGTATTGCTGATGGGAATGCAAAATAGTGCAGATGCTGTGGAAGACAAAATGGCAGGTTCCTCAAAAAATTACCGTAAAATTACCATATGATCCAGCAATTCTCCTTCTGAGTACATACTTAAAAGAACTGAAAGAAGGGACTTCAGCAGATATGTGTACACTCATGGTCATAGCAGCATTATTCACAATAGCCCAAAAGGTGGAAGAAACACGTGAAAGAGCCTTGGGTTTACAGTTTTAGAAATTACTTGTGAAAGGGTCTTAGTCAAGGGAGTAGGAGGGGGGTTGGGGTTTGATCTTATTTAAGTAAAAACAATGCCTTCCGGAAAGATTCCCCATACCATGCCAGCTATCTATAGGAAGGCGATTAAGGAGGCCAGTCAGCCAGCCTTTTCTTCTAGTGAAATGCAGTGTGGAAGTCAAGCGGGAGGTGATCTTAGATGCTTGGGTCTCTTTCCTCAACATCATGAACGCATTTTCAAATACAATTCTTGAAAGCTGACACAAAATAAATCAATCGGAATAGGAGTCAATACTACACAGAAGAGAACCAGTAGAAAGAGATTTACATGGCTCCAGACACTGGAATTATTAGACCTAACCTTTAAAATAACTCCTTTTATTATGGTCAAGTAGCTAAAAGCACAGGATTGAATATTTTTGCATAGAATACAAAACCTAAAAAATAACAAGTGTTGAAAAAGAACAACATTAAAATAATCGAAATAAAAAATGGATTAGGGTTTACGGCAAATTAGACAAATTTTAAGAGAAAATTAGTGAATTTGATAAAAGGTCAGAAGAAAAGTATTCAAAAGGTCAAAAAAATTTTCAAAATAAAGGAAGAGGAAACACAGAAGAGAGGGCAGGGGATACAGTTAAAAACCCTAATACACATCATGGCTTTGAACTCTAAGACTAATGCAAAACTTCAATTTACAGATTCAAGAATTAAAAAAAAAAAAAAAACCAAGCCAGAAAAATAGAAATGCACATCTAAAAACATCAGAGTAAAACTGTGGTAGTGGGAAAGGAGGGGAAACTAAAAAGAAAATCATAAAAGCAGAAAGATTATTTCCAAAAGAATAACAAGGCAGTCTGGGCAGTGTGGCTCACACCTGCAATCCCAGCACTTTTGGAGGCCAAGCAGACAGATCACTTGTGCCCAGGAGTTTGAGACCTGCCTGCCAACATGGCAAGACCTCATCTCTACAAAAAATGAAAATAATTAGTTGTGCATGGTGGCGTGTGCCTGTAGTTGCAGGTACCAGGGAGTCTGAGGCAGGAGGATTGCTTGAGCTCAGGAGGTCGAGGCTGCAGTGAGCTGTGATCGTCCCACTGCACTCCAGCCAGGAGACAGAGTGAGACACTGTCTCAAAAAAAAAAAAAAAAAGCCAAAAATCAATGGCATAGTATCTTCAATGTTCTGACTTCTAGTTCCCAGAAAATATATTCTAGAAAAAAATGGTGAATTAAATATATTTTCCTATAAACAAAAGCTGAAGTAATTAACCAGCAGACCGGATCTACAAGGAAAACTATAGGATATACTTCAAGCAGAAGAAAACTTATCCCAGATAGAAAGTTTGAGAAACAGGAAAGAATAAAAATAATATATAGATTAATCAAAATGAATATTGACTGTATACTATTTTCATAAGGTTTATACTGCTGTTAGAACTAAAATTGCATAACAGGAAGTGATTAAACTGAATTAAAATGTTCCAATATCCTTGCATTGCCCAGGAAGAAAGTAGAAGTACAAAGTAATGTCAAACTCTGATGAGTCAGATGCATGCTGTGATCTCAGGAATAAACTGCTAAACAATATTAAAGAGTGCATATCTTCCAAGCTGCCAAAAAAAATGAATAATTTTTTTAAATCCAAAAAAAATTTAAGAAAAGAGAATATAGAACAAAAAATTAGAAATTATGTAGTAAGATTATAAATTTATATTAAAATATATACAGATTATACTTAATAGAATTATAAACCTAAAGAATTATAACTCAAAATAAAAAAAACTTATAAGACTCACAAAACCTATGTGCAATTTAAGAAAGACATATCTTCAACAAAGATACAGAGGGATTGGAAACAAATGGATTGACGCTTTGGGAAGCCAAGGCAGGAGAATTGCTTGAGCCAAGGAGTTCAAGACCAACCTGGGCAAGACTGGGAGAAAAAAATTAAAAATTAGCTGGGCATGGTGGTGCATGCCTGTAGTCTCAGCCACTGGGAAGGCTGAAGCAGGAGGATCACTTGAGCCCAGAAGATTGAGGCTACAGTGAGCGTTGATCGTGCCACTGCACTCCAGCTTGGGCAACAGAGTGAGACCCTGTCTTAATTAATTAATTAATTGATTGAAGAATCCAAAAAGTGTATCATACAAACACCCCCCAAAAAATCTGAAATAACAATATTAATATTAAAGTGCATTTTAGGGCAACAAAAATTACTAGCTAAGGGAAGAGACATCAAAATTATAAAATATTTCATTACCAAAGATGATGTAATAATTCTAAACATGTTCACACTTAATAACATAGTCTTATATTAAACAAATAATTAGACAAATATAAGGATAAATACACAATTAGTAGCAAATAATAAAACAAATAGGCAAAATATCAGTAAGGATTTAGGTTTAAATAACATAATTACCAATTAGACCTAAAAGACATACATAGACTACTACATCCAACAACTGCAGAATGAGCATTATTTTCAAAAGTAAATGGATCACTTATAAATATTGATCATATACTGAGTCATTAAGCAAGTCTCCACCAATTACAAAAGATTAAAAGCATACAAGATCTTCTCTGACCACAAAGCAATAAAGAGAGAAATATAGTTCATAAAACATCATGTGTTTTAAAGTTAAGAAAAGTTTATAAGTCATCTAAAGGTGAAAAGAAAAGCAATAAGAAATTAAACTGAAATTAAATTGAAATAGAAAAGAGAAATGGAAATTAGAAAATATTTCAAGGTAAACGATAATGAATATTCATATCAAAACTTGTGAGATATACCTAAAGCTGTGTATAAAAAGAAGTATTTTAGCTTTCAATGCTAAAAAGCATAAGTATCTGTCTCAATAAATCAGAAAAAGAACAATAAACAGTACCAAAGTAGAAGAAAGTGAATAATAAAGACAAGAACAAAAATAAATGAAATAGAAAGGAAATATACAAACAGTTGACAACCCAACAGCTGTCTATCAAACTGATTTTTACTGAAGTGTATCATACATACAAAAAAGTCACACATCATTTAGCATATAGCTCAACAAATTTTCACAAACTGAACGTTTTTGTAAGCAACATCCAGATCAGGAAAAAGAGCACCCAAGCACTCCTGATGCGCCATCCTCATCCCTGCCTGATACTATGATTCTCACAATGAGACTGCTAGCCTGACTTCTAATTCCATAGATTGATTTGTCTTATTTTTTATTTGTATTAATGAACAAAAATTTATTTTTAAAAGATGAATGAAACTGATAAACTCCTGGTGGGGATTTCTCATCAAATTGAAAAGGAGAGCACGCACAGGCATACCTCACTTTTTGCACTGTGCAGATACTGCATTTTTTACAAAATGAAGGTTTGTGACAACCCTGTGTTCAGCAAGTCTATTGGTGCCATTTTTCCAAAAGTGCGTGCTCACTTTGTGTCTCTGTGTCGCATTTTGGTAATACAATGTTTGAAACCTTTTCATTATTAAAACTTTTTCATTATTATTGTATGTGTTATGATGATCTGTAGTCAGTGATCTTTGATGCTACTATGGTAATGGTTTTGGAATGCCATGAACCACACTCATATAAGATGAATAACTTATTCAATAAATGTGTGTGTTCTGGCTCCCCCACAGATTGGCAATTCCCCCAACTCTCTCCCTCTTCTTGGGCCTCCCTATTTCCTGAGACACAACAATATGGAAATTAGGCCTATTAATAACCCTACAGGACCTCTAAATATTCAAGTGAAAGGAGGTGTCACATCGCTCGCTTGAGATCAAAAGCTAGAAATGGTTAAGCTTAGAAAGGAGGCATGTCAAAAGCCAAACTAGGCTTCTTGTGCCAAACAGCCAAGCTGTGAATGTAAAGGAAAAGTTGTTAAAGGAGGGGAGAGAGATCCAAGATGGCCGATTAACAACAGCTCAGGATTGTAGCTCCCAGTGAAAGCGCAGAGAGCGAGTGGACGCCGCACTTTCAGACGAATTTTTGTTGCCCACAGACTAGGAGATTCCCGGCGGAGG
>CAUYLG010038829.1:0-19854 GCA_963573385.1 Cacajao melanocephalus
AACTGGACCCCTTCCTGACACCTTACACTAAAATTAACTCCAGATGGATTAAAGACTTAAACATAAGACCTAACACCATAAAAACCCTGGAAGAAAACCTAAGCAAAACCGTTCAGGACATAGGCATAGGCAAGGACTTCATGACTAAAACACCAAAAGCATTGGCAACAAAAGCCAAAATAGACAAATGGAATCTAATTAAGCTCCAGAGCTTCTGTACCACAAAGGAAACAATCATTAGAGTTAACTGGCAACCAACAGAATGGGAAAAAATTTTTGCAATCTACCCATCTGACAAAGAGCTAATATATGGAATCTACAAAGAACTAAAACAGATTTCCAAGAAAAAAACAAACTCGTTCAAAAGTGGGCCAAGGACACGAACAGACAGTTTTCAATAGAATACATACATGATGCCAACATACATATGAAAAAAATGCTCATCATCACTGGTCATTAGATAAATGCAAATAATAACTAATTTTAAAAAAAAACTGGTTTTACACTAAATTTTTCAAAAAATAGAGAATATTACCCATCTTATGCATTTAGATTTTTAAAAAATCCTTAATAAAATATTCACAAACTTAATCCAATATTACATCAACACTAATTTACTACAGGAACTCAAGGTTGTTTTAACATGTGAAAATCAATATAATTTACTATATTAACAATAAAAGAGAAACCTATTTCATCACTTCAATATATGTACAAATATTTGACAAAATTCATTCTAAAATCTCCCAACCAACTAGCAAATAGGAATAAAAATTTTAAATTGAAAAAGGGAAACTACAAAAACAACAGAGATAACATCTCACCTAATGGAGAAAGACTAAAATTGTTCCCCCTGAGATCAAAAACAAGGCAAAGAGTCACACTTCAACCATTATTAACCACGTATTTAATAATGAATTGGAAGTATTAGTCATTGTAACAAGGTAAAACTAATCAAGAAAAATCATAAAGATTATAAAGAAAGATAAAAACTATCCCTATTTTTCTACTTTCAGAAGGTATGATTGTTCAGAGAAAAATCTCAGGAATCTATCAGAAGCAAGAAGTGATTTCAGCAAAGTTACAGGAAACAGGTTAAAATACAAAAAATCAGTTTCTCAAAAAATTAAAGGTAGAACTACTACATGACCCAGCAATCCCATTACTAGGTATATACGCAAAGGATATAAAATTAGAATGTCAAAGAAATATCTGCACTTCCATGTTCATTGCAGCACTATTCACAATAACCAAAATATGAAATCAACCTAAGGCTCCGTCAACAGATGAATGGATAAAGAAAATGTGGTATATATACAAAATTGAATATTTTTAGCCGTAATAAAGAAGGAATCTTGTCATTTGCAACAACATAGATAAACCTGGAGGATATTGTGTTAAATAAAATAAGCCAGACACAGAAAGACAAGTACTACATGATCTCACCCATATGCTGAATCTAAAAAAGTCAAATTCATAGAAGTAGAGAGCAAAATGGTGGTCACTAGAGGCTGGCGGGTGGTGAAATTGGGGAGGTGTTAGTCAAAGGACACAACAGTTCAACTCTACAGAAAAAAATAGGTTAAAAAGCTCGTATATCATGGTGACTACAGTTAATAACAACATAAGTATTTATTATACTTATAAATTGCTAAGAGAGTAGATTTTAATTGTTATCACTACAAGTAAACTGACAAGTATATGAGGTAATGCATGTGTTAATTAGCTTGATTTACCAGTCCATAATGTATACATAAATTAAAACACCATGTTGTACACATCAATATATATAATTTTTGCCAATTAAAAATAAATTATAAAACTAATTGTATTCATAAATTGGCAGCAAGCAACTAGAAATGGAAAATTTAAAAATTCCACACATAGTAGCTCGAAAAATATAAGATTTAAGAAAAATCTAATAAAAAATTTCAAAATCTATATTTCAAAACATTACTGAAAAAGAGAAAAAAAATCTAAATAAAAGGAACAATACATCATATTCATAGACTGGAACACTTAATATTGTTAAGATGGAAATTCTCCCCAAATTGATTTACACATTGGCTATAGTCCCAACTTTCAGTAAGGTTTTTGTATAAATTAGCAAGAAAATTCTAAAATGTACATGGAAAGTCAAGGGCCTAGAATAAATAAAACCATTTTTATAAATAAGAACAAAGTTGGAAGACTTGCCCTATCTGATTTCAAGACTAACTATAGAGTTTTAAAAATCAAGACAGTTTGGTATTAGTGAAAGGCCAGAGATAAGTCAGTGGAACAACAGAGTACAGAGATACAGTCCCACACATTTATGGCCAAATAACATTAACAAAGATGCCGAGATAAATCAATGAGGAAAGAAATGTCATTACCAAATATGGTAGGTCCAACCAAATATTCATATAGAAAAAACTATAAATTGACCCTTATCTCATACCATACACACAGCTGACCTCAAAATGAATCACAGACTAAATGTAAGAGTTGCAACTGTAAAACTAACTTCTAAAAGAAAAGAAGAAGAAATCTTTGAGATTCTTGGTAGGCAACTTACATAAAAGGACATAAACAATACGAGAAAAAATGGTAAGTTGAATGATATTTCAAAACTTTTACCCTTCAAAATGTATCATTTTGAAAATAAAAAGGGAAACCACAGCCTGGAAGAAATTTTTGTAGCATATATCAATAGAAGATCTTCACCCAGAATGTATAAAATATTCTTCCGAAGGAATGCAAATTGGTGTCACTGCTATGGAAAACTGTATGACAGTTTCTCAAAAAATTAAAAATAGAGTGATAACATGGGGAGAAATGCCAGCTATAGGTGATGGGGGGGATGCAGGAAGCAAACCACATTGCCATGTATGTACCCATGCAACAATCCTGCAAGTTCTGCACATGTACCCCAGAACCTAAAGTGCAATAATATATATATATATATATATGTATATATATATATATATATATATAAAATCAGCTGCCTGTAGATATGTAGATTAATTTCTGGGTTCTCTGTTCTGTTTCATTGGTCTATGTGTCTCTTTTTATACCAGCACCATGCTGTTTGCTTTGTAGTATATTTTGGGTGATGCTTCCAACTTTGGTCCTTTTGCTCAGAATTGCTTTGGTTATTTGGTTCTTTTGCAGGAGTTCCTTGCAAATTTTATGATCTTTTTCTCTTTCTGTGAAGAATGTCATTGATATTTTGATAAGAATTGCGTTGAATTTGTAGATTAGGTATAATGTCATTTTAGCAATATTTATTCTTCTAATCCATGAACATGAGGATGTCTTTCCATTTGGTTGTATCTTCTTCAATTTCTATCATCAGTATTTTGTAGTTTTTAAATTGTCTTTAATTTCTTTTTCAGCTAGTCTTTTGTTTGCGTATAGAAATGCTACCAATCTTTGTATATTAATTTTATATTTTGCAAGTTTGCTGAATTTGTCTATCAGTTCTAAGAGATTTTTTTGAGAGAGCCTTTCAGATTATGTACACATAAGATCATATCATGTATAAACAGGGACAATTTGTGTTCCTTCTTTCCAATTTGGATGACTTTTATTTATTTTTTTCTCTTGCCTAAATTTTCTGGCTGGGACTTCCAATACTATGTCAAATAAAAGCAGTGAGACTGGGGAAAAAATTAAAAATAGAATTGCCTTATTATCCAGCTACTCCACTTCTGAGTTTATACCCAAAATAATTGAAAGTGAGGCCTTGAAAAGGTATTCGTACACCTACATTTATAGCAGCATTACCACAGTAGCCAAAAGGTAGAAGCAACCAACCCAAAGGACCATCAGCTGAGAAATAGATAAACAAGATGTCTATACATACAGTGGAATATTATTCCACCTTTTAACATTTTTTATTATAAAAATTTTATTTTTATTTTTTTATTTTTCCATAAGTTATTGGGGTACAGGTGGCATTTGTAAGTTCTTTAGTGGTGATTTGTGAGATATTTGTCACCCATCACCCGAGCAGTACACACTGCCATCATATTTGTAGTCTTTTATCCCTCACCTCCCTTCCACTCTTCCCTCCAAGTCTCCCAAGTCCATTGTATCCTTCTTATGCCTTTGCATCCTCATAGTTTAACTCCCACCTATCAGTGAGAACATAAGATGTTTGGTTTTCCATTCCTGAGTTACTTCACTTAGAATAGTAGTCTCCAATCTCCTCCAGGTCACTGCAAATGCTGTCAATTCATTCCTTTTTATGGCTGCATAGCATTCAGACAGATAGACAGATAGATAACAGACACACAGACAGACGGATAGATCAGTTTCTTTATCCACTCATTGATTGATGGATTGGTTCCACGATTTTGCTCTTGTGAACTGTGCCACTATAAACATACATATGCAAGTATAATTTTCAAATAAAGACTTCTTTTCTTCTGGGCAGATACCCAGTAGTGGGACTGGTAGATCAAATGGT
The DNA here is from genome assembly GCA_963573385.1 of Cacajao melanocephalus. NCBI lineage: Eukaryota > Metazoa > Chordata > Mammalia > Primates > Pitheciidae > Cacajao > Cacajao melanocephalus. The sequence goes on from CAUYLG010038829.1 coordinate 4,454, forward strand.
AGTTCTGCTTTAGTTCCTTAAAGGAACTAAAAGTTCTTTTAAGGAACTTTTAAAGAACTAAAGAACTTTAGTTCTTTAAGGAACTAAAAGCAGAACTACACTGTTTTCCATACTGGCTATACTAGTTTACACTCCCACCAGCAGCATAGAAGTGCTTCCTGTTCACTGCATCCATGCCAACATCTACTGTTTTCTGAATTTTTTTTATGGCCATTCTTACAGATGTAAGGTGGTATTGCATTGTGGTTTGGATTTCCCTGATCATTAGTGATGCTAAGCATTTTTCATATGTTTGTTGGCCATTTGTATATCCTCCTTTGAAAACTGTCTATTCATGTCCTTAGCCCACTTTTGATGAGATTGTTTGTTTTTTCTTACTGATTTGATTGAGTTTATTGTAGATACTAGATACTAGTCCTTTGCCAGATGTATAGATTTTGAAGATTTTTTCCCATTCTGTATGTTTTTTTTTGTTTATTCTGTTTCTTTTGCCATGCAAAAGCACTTCAGTTTAATTAGATCACAGCTGTTTATCTTTGTTTTTACTCCATTTCCTTTTGGGTTTTTGGTCATGAAATCTTCGCCTAAGCCAATGTCTAGAAGGGTTTTTCCAATGTTATCTTCTAGAATTGTTATAGTTTCAGGTCTTAGGTTTAAGTCCTTAATCCATCTTGAGCTGATTTTTATAAAGGTGAGAGATGAGGACCCAGTTTCATTCTTCCACATATGGCTAGCCAATTATCCCAGCACCATTTGTTGAAAGGGTGTCCTTTCCCCACTTTATGTTTTTGTTTGTTAGTATTTGGGTTTATTTCTGGGTTCTCTATTCTGTTCCACTGGTCTATGTGCTTATCTTTCTATCAGTACCTTGCTGTTTCGGTGACTATGGCCTTAAATAGCATAGTTTGAAATCAAGTAGTATGATGCCTCCAGACTTGTTCTTTTTGCTTAGTCTTGCTTTAGCTATATGGGCTTTTTTTGGTTCCATATGAATTTTAGAATTGTTTTTCTAATTCTGTGAAGAATGATAGTGGTATTTTGATGGGAATTGTGTTGAATTTATAGATGGCTTTTAGCAGTATGGTCATTTTCACAATATTAATCTTACCCATCCATGAGCATGGGATGTGTTGCTATTTGTTTGTGTCATCTATGATTTCTTTCAGCAGCGTTTTGTAGTTTTCCTTGTAGAAGTGTTTAGACTCCTTTATTAAGTATATTCCTAAACACTTTATTTTTTTGAAGTTACTTTAAAAGAGGTTGAGTTCTTGATTTGATTTTCTGCTTGGCTGCTGTTGATGTATAGAAGAGCTACTGATTTGCATATATTAATCCTGTATTCAGAAACTTTGCTGAATTCTTTTTTCAGTCCTAGAAGCTTTCTGGAGGAGTCCTTAGGGTTTTCAAGGTAAATGATCATATCCTCAGCAAGCAGTGACAGTTTGGCTTCATCTTTACCAATTTGGATACCCTTTATTTCCTTCTCTTGTCTGATTGCTCTGACTACAACTTCCAGTACTATGTTGAAGAGGAGTGGTGAAAGTGAGCATCCCTGTCTTGTTCCAGTTCTCAGAGGGAATGCTTTCAACTTTTCCCCATTCAATATTATGTTGGCTGTGGGTATGAAATAGATAGCTTTTATTACATTAAGTATGTTGCTTATATGCCTATTTTGCTGAGAGTTTTAATCATAAAATAATGCTGGATTTTGTCAAATGCTTTTTCTGCATCTATTGAGATGATCATGCGATTTTTCTTTTTAATTCTGTTTATGTGGTGCATCACATTTATTGACTTGCATATCCCTGCATTGCTGGCATGAAACCCACTTAATCATGGTGGATTATCTTTTTGATATGTTGTTGGATTCAGTTAGCTAGTATTTTGTTAAGGATTTTAGCATCAATGTCCATCAAGGATATTGGTCTGTAATTTCTTTTTTGGTTATGGCCTTTCCTGGTTTGGGTATTAGTGCGATGCTGGCTTCATAAAATGAATTGTGGGGGTGGGGGGTTCCTTCTTTCTACATCTTGTGGAATAGCGTCAAAAGGATTGGTACCAATTCTTTCAATGTTTGGTAAAATTCTGCTGTGAATCCATCTGGTCCTGGACTTTTTTGGTTGGTAATTTTTTAATTACCATTTCAATCTCGCTGCTTGTTATTAGTCTGTTCAAGGTATCTAATTCTTCCTGCTTTAAGCTAGGAGGGTTGTATTTTTCCAGAAGTCGATCCACCTCCTCTAGATTTTCTAGTTTATGTGCATAAAGGTGTTCCTAGTAGCTTTGAATCATCTTTTGTATTTCAGTGGTGTCAGTTGTAATATCTCCTGCTTTGTTTCTTACTGAGGTTATTTGGATTTTTCTCTCTTCTTGCTTAATTTTGCCAATGGACTATCAATTTTATTTATCTTTTCAAAGAACCAGATTTTTATTTATTTACCTTTTGCAATTTTTGTTTGTTTGTTTCAATTTCATTTAGTCCTGCTCTGATCTTGGTAACTTCCTTTCTTCTGCTGGGTTTGGGTTTGGTTTGTTCCTGTTTCTCTAGTTTGTTGAGGTGTGACCTTAGAATCTCAGTTTGTGCTCTTTCAGTCTTTTTGATGTAGGCATTTACTTAAGGCTATGAACTTTCCTCTTAGCACTGCCTTTGCTGTATCCCACAGATTTTGATAGGTTGGGTTGTGTCATTACTCTCATTCAGTTTGAAGGATTTTTAAATTTTCATCTTGATGTCGTTTTTGACCCAACGCTCATTCAGGAGCAGGTTATTTAATTTCTACCTATTTTCATGGTTCTGAAGGTTCGTTTTGGAGTTGAATTCCAGTTTTATTCCACTGTGGTCTGAGAGAGTACCTGATATAATTTCAGTTTTCTTAAATGTATTGAGGCTCATTTTATGGCCTATCATATGGTCTGTCTTGGGGAAAGTTCCATTCGCTGTTGAATAGAATGTGTATTCTGCAGTTATTGGATAAAATGTTCCATATGTATCTATTAAGTCCATTTGTTCCAAAGTATAGTTTAAGTCCATGGTTTCTTCATTGACTTCCTGTCTTGATGACCTGTCGTGCTGTCAGTGGAATATTGATGTCCCTCACTATTATTGTGCTGCTGCTGTCTATCTCATTTCTTAGGTCTATCAGTAATCATTTTATAAATTTGGGAGCTCCAGTGTTAGGTGCATATTTATTGTCTTTAAAAGGAAGGACATTCTAATACATGCCACAACATGGATGAACCTGGAGGGACGTCATGCTATCAGCCAATCACAAAACAGACAAATACTGTATGATTTCACTTATACAAAGTACCCGTAGTAGTGAAATTTACAGAGAATTTGGTTGTCAGAAGCTGGGGAGAGGGGACAATAATGTTTTGTTCAATGTATTTTACAACATGGAAAGCCTTCTAGAGATTAGTTGCACAAATATGTGAATGTAGTTAACACTACTGAACTGCCCGCTTGACAACAGTTAAGGTGGCCATTTCTATAGTATGTATATTTTACCACCATTTTAAAATTTTCCTTCAACCCACAATAAGACAAACAACTCAATAAAAAATGGTAAAAATATTTGAAGAGACACTTCACAATGGAAAACATATAAATGCCCAAAAATATTAGCTACATTGCCAGTTATCAGTAAAATGCAAATTCAAACCACATAGAATATCACTACTTCCCTTTAAAATGTCTAAAATTAAAAATACATATTATGCTAAGTATTGGAGTGGATTTGTAACTTTTTGTGTGAATGCAAAATAATGCAACTAACTTGGAAAACTGTTTTTTTCTTAAAAAGTTAAACTTAACATCTGTTACTTCTCTCCTAGATATTTCTAAAATATTTTTGTGACCAAAGGATTATGAAATCAAGACTTATGTGCTGTGTGTATCCTTAAAATAATAAATATGTAAATATAATAATACATACACATCTGTAGATATCCATATATATTCTACATATTATGTTGTTCATTTTCCACTTAGCACTTTAACTACTATTATAGGTGAAATAACTATACCACACTGTACTCCTATTAAGCTTTTAAATAGTAATTTGTGTTAGAAGAGTTGATTTGCAAGAAATTAATACCATTTATCAAAGATCCCTTGCATATGCCAGATCAGTTACATACATTATAATATTTAATCCCTGCATCAAATCATTTTGGCTAAAATTAATTGAGCGCTTACTATTTGCTAAACACTTTAAACAAGAAATTTCATGTGAATATTTTCCGTATTCTCATTTTACTTGGTTTGTATATAAAAAGAAAAAAAGAAATATATTTAAAGTTTTGCTTAGAAGCCTTTAGGGCAATGGTTCTCACATGGGTATAGTTTTTTCCTGTAGGGAACACTTCACCAATCTCTGGAGATAATTTTGGTTCTCATAATTGGCAGAATACTAGTGGCATCTAGTGGGTAGAGGCCAGGGATGCTGCTAAACATCCTCCAACACTCAGCACAGTCTCTTCCATTACAGAGAATTATCTTGCCCAAAATGTCAGTAATGTCACTGAGATTGAGGAACCCTACTTTAGATCCATGACCAAAACCCTCATCCTCTCTAGGAATATATTCTCTTTGCTTTTCCTTCCCAGGTTCCATCCTCCTTTTTATGATTGTATGTACTCAGTGTAAAGGAGAAAGAAAAATAATCTCCATCTTCTCTATTCCAAGGTGCTGCCCTCATGCAACTCCTTCCATAATTTTCATGTGTGTTTCATGGCTTTCTCCCACGGATGGCACAGCCTATATATCAGTTTCCCTGTGATGGCTAAATGCCTATCCCTACATATCTTCCTTTGCCATATGAAATTGGAATTTTGATAGGCAACAAGGAGAGGCTGCCTGGCTCTTTAAATATTTTACTATGTCATTTATTATTTTATGTGCCCCAGCCCTCCCTCTGATTTTACCACCAGCCTTCCACGGGTGTCTTCCACCATGCCTTCTCTTTGTACATTAACCACTATGAAAACTGATAAAAATGTACAGCCCTAAAAAGTAAAAGAACAGGAAATGGAAAGTCAATTGCAAAATCTAGACATTCCATTTTGAATTGTTATCTCATTCCATCTTCTCCCGTGTCCAGTCAAAATAGCCTTAGCGCCCAGGATGGCTAACTCAACATTGACTGTACTTTTTGTCAGGGTGACAGCAGCAATAATGGACTTGGAAGTGGAACAGTAGATTCTATGTCAAGATGCTACTCACTTTGACCTTTCCATCTAGAATGCCTCAGGACTGGAAGATAATTTTCTTGTACAAACTATTGTAAAGTCAGTTTGCCAAGCAGCTTCTGTCTTTGCCATATCTCACTTCAAAATTTCAAAATAAAGTATCAACCTTCTATAATAGAACACCATCTCCATCTGCAGTTAGGAAGACACTCATAACTACCCCATTCCAAAAAAAGTTTTCTATAGCAAAAGAAAACTTGAAAAAAGATGACTTATTTAGAATGTTAGACAACCAACAATTTTTATTTCATTTTTTTATTTTGAAATGGAGTTTCGCTTTTGTTGCCCAGGCTAGAGTATAGTGGTGCGATCTTGGCTCACTGCAACCTCTGCCTTCTGGTTTCAAGCGATTTTCCTGCCTCAGCCTCCCAAGTAGCTGGGATTACAGGCGTGGGCCACCACACCCAGCTAATATTTCGTATTTTTAGTAGAGACAGGGTTTCGCCATGTTGGCCAGGCTGATCTAGAACTCATGACCTCATGATCCACCCACCTCGGCCTCCCAAAGTGCTGGGATTATAGGCATAAGCCTCTGCATCCGGCAACAACCAACAATTTTTAGTCCAATTTATACATCTCAATATTCCAGTATGACTTATAGAAATAGTTAATAATAACTGTATTTGTGTATGCTAATGGAGGTACTATAATTAAGCATGTTATTGCTCTGCTTTGTCTCAAATAAAAAGTAAAACAGAGTGAGGTTCCAAGGCTTAATCTGAAGTACCGCTGCCTGTGTTGATTCGGTATTATTCTCACCAAATCATCTTTTTAACGTTTTTAAAAAAACATTTATCAGTGCTGACCAAAAAGCCTTATCCTAAGAGTTTCTATTTATGGTCTTTGGTCTCTCACAGCACTGCAGAGATGAGGTGTATGACAAAGCACCAACTTTATAACTGTACTCTTTTTAGAATGTCAAGACTATTTTTTAGAGCAGTTTTAGGTTCATAGCAAAATTAAGAGGAATATTTAGAGATTTTCCATTTCCCCACTGCCCACACACAGCATAGCTCCTCCCATTATCAACATTCCCCGCCAGAGCCCTCTTTAAATTCTTACAATAGATGAACCACACTGACACATCATTTTCACCCAAAGTCTATAGTTTACATTAGGGTTTGCTCTTGGTGTATACATCTATATATTTAGACAAATGTATAATGATGTGTCTCCATCATTACTGTATCATAGAAAGTATGTCACTACCCTAAGATCCTTCTGTATTCCACCTACTTTTACTCAATTTATATTCTCTCGAATGTTTGTGTTTATTAATGTTTCTGAATTTTCAAAAACTGGATATTAGTGAATTCATGAAGATTACGTGTAGAAAGGGAAACAAAGCAGATAACCTAGTAAAGATTCTGTTAATATTAAGATGATATTAAAAAGTCTCTTAGAGAAATGGCTGATTCTAGGACTAAGGAAAGAAACACACATGATGATATTAGAAGTTCTTGTAGTCCCAGTGTATTAAGCCATTCTTGTACTGCTATAAAAAATATCTGAGACTGGGTAATTTATAAAGAAAAGAAATTTCATTGCCTCACAGCTCTTCAGACTTTATAGGAAGCATGGTACTCGCATCTGCTCAGCTTCTGGTGAAGTCTCAGAGAGCTTTCAATAATCGCAGAAGGGAAAGCGGGAACAGGCAGGTCACATGGCAAAAGCAGAAACAAGCGAGAGAGAGCAGGGAGTGGGGAGGTGCCACATACTTTTGAATAACCAAATCTCCTGCGAACTCAGAACAAAAGCTCCCTTCTCACCAAAGGGATGGCCTGAGCCATTCATGAGGGATCCACCCCCATGATCCACTGACCTCCCACTAGGCTCCACTTTCAACACAGGGATTATATTTCAACATGAGATTTGGGCAGGGATAAATATCAAAACTATATCACCCAGAAAGAAAGTGAAAAAAAAATCAACCCTCCACAAGGATAAAATAACATTATTGGGTTACAACCCAATGTATAAAATGAATACTCATGAGTCTATATTAATGTAAATAAGTGACCGAATAAAGAAATAAATGGGGAGAATAGACAAATATTTCTGGACAGAAGAATTCTAGATAATTTCTGTAGATCCTCTGCACTAAAGATGTGGAGCATAACTCCCCATTCTTTAGATGCGAGCAGTCTGCAGTGACTTTCTTCCAAAGAGCATAGCATGAACATGGAGGGGGAGGGAGAAACTTTATAGTGGAAAAACTTGGAAAAGTACCTCAAGCCAGGTAGTCAAGGTCAATTTCAATAATGTTAACTTATACTGACAGTGTGTTCCCTTGAGATGATGTGATAAGAACAATATTTCAACTCCAGTTTTTCTCCCCAAAATTCATAACCCCAGTCTAATCATGAGAAAAAAATATCAGACAACTTCAAATTGAGGGACACCCTACAAAGTACCTGACCAATATTCCTCAAAACCATCAAAATCAATTAAAAATGATTCTAAAAAACAGTCAGAACCAAGAGGAACCTAAGGAGACATGACAACCAAATGCAACATGGTACCCTGGATGGGATACTGGAATAGAAAAAGGACATTAGAAAAAAACTGAGAGAATCTGAATAAATTAGGAACATTCATTAATAATATGCCAATATTGGTTCATTAATTGTTGTAAGTAAAATATACTTAGGTAAGATGGTAGGGGAAACTGAATATGGAGTATATAGAAAATCTGTACTATTGTCACAATAAATCTGTCATTCTAAAAGTATTCTAAAATAAGAGGATTATTTAAATAAATAAATAAATAAAAGTACTTATTTTAATTTTCTACATTCTTGAAAATGTGAGGCTGACCCTGGGCAGAGCCAAACATAAGAAAATTGTATACAGGCAGTTCCCAATTGATGACGGTTTGATTTAAAATATTTTGACTTTACAATGATGCAAAAGCAATATGCATTCAGTAGAAACCATACCTTGAGTACCCATACAACTGCTGTTTTTCATTTCCAGTAAGATATTCAACAAGTTACATGAAATATTCAACACTTCATTATAAAATAGGTTTTGTGTTAGATGATGTTGTGCAACTGTGGGCTAATGTAAGTGTTCGGAGCATGTTTTGGGACGGCTAGGCTAAGCTATGATGTTTGCTAGGTTAGGTGCATTAAATGCATTTTCAGCTTACAGTGGGTTTTACTGGAAACCAACCCCACTGTGATTCAAAGCGCATCTGCATAGTGCCAAACTGATGACCCAGAATATTGTTCCAGAGTATAATTAGTCTAAACCTGATATTCACATCTCAGCACCTTTCTCTAAAAGATCCTGTTGTTACAAATTATTAGACTCTTCCCTTCAGTCATATTACTGGCCCATATACTCAACAACCAAAGCTATGATAACAGAAGAAGGTAAAAAAGCAACTGTAGGTAAACAGTGACATTTCAACTGTAGCCATTGTAGACAAGACATTCTCATCACTTAACACTCCTACAGTGGAATTGTCAAGCTAGGGAGGAAAGGGGTGGAGTTCGGTAGCAGGTGCATATTACTATAGGTGGTGCTAAGTCCCCACGTCCTTATGTAGAGCTATGCACCTCAAGTAGGTCTACCTTTCTGGAAACACAATGGAAAGTCAGCACCCGCTTTCTCATGATTTCTCATAACAGAGTTCTAGGAAGTCAGAACTTAGAAATAACCATGAAAAAGATAAATGAAATTAAATAAATCTTCAGAAGACAGTGTAATGACCCTTTCCCATTTCATGGGCTTTACTCTATTTGAGCAATCACTGCTGAGTGTTTGCTTCCTATCATATTCTTCCATGGAATCATGTCATTTTCTATTTCCTGTCTAAGATCTATGAGAAAACAGCCTCCTGGATGAGCATCCTATTAATGTATTAGGAAGAAAATGGCATCCAAAGACTCTATGAAATACCGGGGCCAAATTACATTGGCTCTTCATGAAGCAGGCGTACCTCATCCATTTCATCTCTAGCTAGTTATTCCAGGAGCTGCCTCTTAAAAATCATTTAAATCAAACCACACTTCCACTTACAGACAGACAAAATCACTTGCAGCTAATCCATCTCCTGCTTTATTGCCCATAGAAATGAAGAACAGGTTGCAGAAGCACAGCGTACAACAGGAGGCTCAGAGATAGCAGCCATCCATTTCCTCATAGTATACAAGTTTGATCGTGTTTGCCTAATTATCCCATTAACCTGTACCTAAAGATCCAATTACTCCAGCTGTGAGTGATTGAATAAAGGGCAATCGCAACAGATACCAGGCAGGGGACATGTGTATTCCTCATTTGTAAAGTTTGTAATTGCTAGTTCAGTCTTTCACCAAGAAATTCCTATGGCAGCAAAGATAACAGAAGTATTTCTAAAGAGCAGTTTCTAAACTGGTAAATACTCATTCACATTTTACAAGTTGATTATGAATTAAAGTATTCTTCCTTCTTTTAGCTTCACATTTGTGTCATTTCCATCATTTTTCTGGTTAGAGATTAAAAGATCGAGCCCACTGAATTGAATTCTTTCCCTCCAAGCATCATTCCTCCAACACAGGTAGCTGTCATTAGATAAATGAGTTCCTAACTCAAGTTAGGGATGAATAAAACAACCACAGAGGCTTACCTCAGGTATGATTTAGTGTGTATAAATTATTAAATAGTTAGCATAAAAATTTAGTTACAGTCTCTGATCGCAAATGTACTCTCAATATTGCCCACAAAGCTTTTCATTTTCTTCTAGTCAGATACTTCACAGAATCTCACAAACTTTTGGGCTCCTTGTCTTAAACATTTAATCCTAACATCTCTGCTGCCAGTCTGAGCAGATGAACTCACCATACCTTACAGTGAAAATAGACATCATCATCAAAAAGCCATGAAATGTCTGCTACATACATTCTCTTCACCCACACAAAACAACCCCCCATCTGCCTTTCATCAGAGATATTCATTGAGTGATATAGTATGAATATTTGTTCCCCCAAATCTCATGTTGAAATGTAAGCCCCAGTATTGGAGGTGAGGCCTGGTGGGAGATGTCTGGGTCATGGAGGTGGATCCCTCATGGCTTGGTGCTGTCCTCATGATAATGAGTGAGTTCTCATGAGATCTGGCTGTTTAAAAACGAGTGGCACCTCCCACCTCCTCTCTCTTGCTCCTGCTCTCACCACATGACATGTCTCCTCCTGCTTCACTTTCTGCCATGAGTAAAAGCTCCCTGAGGCCTCCCTATAAACCAAGCAGATGCCAGCACCTTGCTTTTCGCAAAGCCTGCAGAACTGCAAGTCAATTAAACCTCTTTTCTTTATAAATTATCCTGTCTCAGGTATTTCTTTACAGCAATACATGGACGGCCTAATAAATTGAGATTCATGGCTTGGATCTCAATCCCTCCAGTCTCCCCAGAGATCTCTTTATCTTGTGGGTTAACCTCTTATTCCTGTATCTTCTACCACTAACCCTTCTTTTCTATTGGCTTCTTCTCATCAATATTTTCTACATACTCAAGACATTCCCATCTTAAAAACAAACAAACGAAACCTTTCTTCAGCCTGCTATCTCTCGCAGCAACTTCACTAACATTCTCTTCCCTTTTACGACCAACCTTGAAACAATAGTCAACATTCTCCATATGGAAACAGCCCATGTTCATTCATTGTTCAGGAGTTTGTGCTTATACTGCTCCACCACAATGGATTTTGTCGGGGCCACCAGTGATGTTTATGGAGATGAATCAATGGGCAATTATTAGTATCAATGGACAATCTCAGTTGACCATTGTTTTTCTCCTCCTCTCCTGAATTTTGATGACTTTTCATTTTTGTTCTTTCTTTTCTCACTCCTCTTGACACTTATCTATTTTTTTCCCATAATTTGGAGCATTCCCTCACTTTCTTAAGCTCATTGCTCAAATTTTACCAATTCAATAAAGCTTACTCCATCACCCTATTACAAAGTACAAACTTCCAGTAGAAAGTAACAAGTGTTGATGGCGAGTGTAAAAGTTGAGCCCTTGTGCACTGTGTGTGGGAATATAAAATGGGACAGTTGCCATGAAAAACAGTGTGACAGTTCCTAAAAAAATTAAAAATAGAATTACCATATGATCTAGCGATTTCACTGCTGGGTATATACCCCAAAGAAGTGAAAACAGAGACTTGAACAGGTATTTGGACACTTATGTTCAAAGTAGCATCATTCACAATAACAAAAAAAGTAGAAGCATTTCAAGTGTTTGTTGATGAATGAATAAACAAAATGTAACATATATGTACAATGGGATGTTAGCCTCAAAAATAAAAGAAATTATGACACATGCTACAACGTGAATGAACCTCGAGGCCATTATGCTAAGTAAAACAAGCCAGTTAAAAAAGGACAAACAGCAATATGATTCCCCTTGTCTGAGGTACCTAAAGTAGGCAGACTCATAGACACAGAGAGTAGAATGGTGATTGCCAGGGGTTGGGAGGTAGGGAATGGAGAGTTATTTAATGGGTACAAAGTTTCTATATTTTGAGATGAAAAGATTTCTGGGGACGTGTTACCTAAAAATGTAATGTACTAAAGATGTCTGCAGTACTGAACTATACACCTAAAAATGGTTAGGATGGTAAATTTTATGTGACATATACTTTATCACAATAAAAAATTCTGTGCTTGGTCTATATTAGGTGCTCAAGTGCTTTTTAAGTTTTGAATGATTTAATAGATTTTTGTAGACTTTTATTTTCTGTACTTTTCCTTAAATGTCAATCAGTTCTGTCATATGTCCTCTCAACATCTCAATCTGCACAATCTCTATGGGAGATGTTATTTATTTTAATTGCTAACTAAAAGTTCATATCTCAAAAAATATATCTATGATTCAGATTCTTCTCCTGGTATTTCTACCCTTATGCTACTAAATATCTCCATTTGGCTGGATTTTCACATACCTCAAAGTCAGCAGGTCCAAAAAGGAGTTCATCCTTTCCCTTAAGTCACCTCCATAGTCTGTATTTGCTTGCAGTAAATGTCATCACATTTCCACTCAATTGCCAAGACATAAACCTGACATTCATCATGGACTCCTCATTCTTCCATATCCTCCACATAAAATCACACTAATATCTGACATTTCTACCCTCTATTTGTTGGATCTGTTCATTTTGCTTGTTTAAAGTTTGAGCTATTGCCTGGTAAAGCTGCTATGAACATTCTTATACATTTCGGTGAAGAAATAAATGTTTTTCTAAGAGCATATAAATAAGAGTAGAATTTCTGGATTATAAAACGGCCATCTATTTGGATTTAGTAGATACTGACAGAATTCCAAAGCAATTGTACCAAATTATACTCTTTTCAACAGTATATGGGAAGTCCAGTGCTCTACATATTGTCCAACATTTGGTATCATCAGTCTTTTTAATGTTTGACTTGATGACAGGTATGGAATAATAAAACCTGTGGTTTTATTTGTATTTTCCCCAAATGACTAATTATTATTAAGTGAGTCATCTACCACTCCATGATCCACCGTTGCAGACAGCAGAGGCTCTCCTCACTAGTGGCTGGAGTGAGTGCACTTGGAAACAGCCTTTCCAGGACTTTTCATAGCAGCTGTGCCCCTGTTTAAAGTGAGCCTGCACCACTCAGGCATGCATGAAAGGCAGGGCCTATCTTCCCTTCCCTACAGGGAGCAGCAAGGGCCCAGCAACAGAGGGAAGACAAGTCACAGCTATCTGCTCTGGACTGGAGAAAAACCCTTTGCCCCAAGCCCATTTCAGAGGTAGCTGCCAGAGGGTCATTCCTGCAGACCTCAGTTGCACCGTAGCTGGGAGTCTAAAGACAATGTCTATATGAACTAAGCTCTGCATAGGCGCATGATAGGAAAGTGGATTGCATTCCTGCCTGTCTATGGCAAGTTGCTTGTGAGCGCCCTCTGCCGCCCCCTGCCACCCCCCGCCCCCCGCCGCCACACTACCTGTATCACAGAGATCTCAGTACATCCCAATACAAAATCTCCTCACCACTCCCCCACACCATAATGGTGGATGCTTCCACTCATTACCAGCCTACCTAAGCATGAGCCAGATCTTAACTTTAAGCATTACCTACTTGGCTGAATATTGAACTGCACCACCAAACAAAAACACTTTCTGTCAGAAGGGCCTAGCGCTAGTGTCTATCTCAGGATGCTTATCCTGAGACTTCTGCACTCCTAGCCTCACAGAAGATAGTGTATTAGCTCATATATCCAATACATCTCTATAACAAGAAGCATTTGAGAAAGCCAATGCACAAAAGCTACCCATAACCAAGGAACCCATACAGAGCCTTGGCTCCTGAAAGCATCCACAAACAAAGTCAAGTGATCATAGAAAACATATACCATAGTCACACACTCAAGGGGAAAAAATGTAAAAATTAAAAAGCCTCAATCAAATCACAAAAAATTCAAAGTTAAGAAGCAACAGCTTCTTCACAGGAGAAGGACTCAGCACAAGTACTCCAGCAGTACAAAAAGTATTTTCACACCTCCAAAAGACCACACTAGCTTTGGGGCAATGGATTCTAACCAAAATGAAAATTTTGAAATGTCAGATAAAGAATTATGAGTATGGGTTATAAGAAAATTCAATGAGATCCAAGAGAAAGATGAAAACCAACATAAAAAACAAACAAACAGAAAAACAATTCAGGATATTAAAGACAAGATTGCTATATTAAAAAAAAAAACAGAACTTTTAGAAATAAAATTTTCACTAAAGGAATTTCAAAATACATAAAACCTTTCATAATAGACTAGACCAAGCAGAAGAAAGAATTTCAGATCTTGAAGACTGGTCTTATGAATTAACTCAGTGAGACAAAAATAAAGAAAAAAATTTAAAAAAGAAACAAAGCCTTTGAGAAATATGAGATTATACCAAGTGACCATGACTTATATGCATTCCTGAGAGATAAGAAAAAGTAAGAAATTTGGAAAACACCTTTGGGAGAATAATTCAGTAAAATTTCCCTGAACTTACTAGAGAGGTAGACATCCAGACAAAAGAAATACAGATGATGCCTATGAAATATCATAAAGACAAACATCACTAAGGCACACAGTCATCAGATCATCCAAGGTCAATGCTAAAATATCTTAAAGGCAGCCAGAGAGAAGAGACAAATCACTTATAAAGAAAACCCCGGCTGGGCACAGTGGCTCATGCCTGTAATTCCAGCACTTTGGGAGGCTGAGGCAAGTGGATCACAAGGTCAGGAGTTCAAGACCAGTCTGGCCAACGTGGTGAAACCCCATCTCTACTAAAAATACAAAAATTAGCTGGGCATGGTGGTGGGCACCTGTAATCCCAGCTACTCAAGAAGCTGTGGCAGGAGAATTTCTTGAACCTGGGAAGTGGAAGTTGCAGTGAGCTGAGATCACACCACTGCACTCCAGGCTGGGTGACAGAGCAAGACTCCATCTTGGGGAGAAAAAAAAAAAAAAAAAAACGATAATCCCATCAAACTAACAACAGACTTCTCAGCAGAAGCCTTATAAACCAGAAGAGATTAGGGGCCTATTTTTAGCCTCCTTAAAGAAGAAAAAGAAACGCAGTCAAGAATTTTATATCCTGCCAATGTAAGTTTCATAAATAAAGGAGAAATACAGTCTTTCACAGACAAGCTAACACTAAGGGAATTCATTATCTCTAGATCAGCCCTGCAAGAAATGTTCAAAGGGGTTCTGAACATGAAAGCAAAAGGATGATACTTGCTACCATAAAAACATACGTTAAGTACAAATTTCACAGGTCCTGTAAAGCAATTACACAGTTGAGACTAAAAAGTAGGTAACAAAACTATGACAGGAACCAAACTTCACTATCAGTATTAACCTTAAAGATAAATAGCATAAATACTCAACTTATAAGATATAGATTCACGAATTAGATTAAAAGAAAAACAGAACCAACCACCCGCTGCCTATAAGAAATTCACCTGAGACGGAGAGATCCAAGATGGCCGATTAACAACAGCTCAGGATTGTGGCTCCCAGTGAAAGCGCAGAGAGCGAGTGGACGCCGCACTTTCAGACGAATTTTGGTTGCCCACAGACTAGGAGATTCCTGGTGGAGGAGCCACACGGGTCGCCAGCGCGACTTTTTTGGCCGGCGCGGCTATTTTGCCGG
>CAUYLG010038830.1:0-22696 GCA_963573385.1 Cacajao melanocephalus
GCCATCTTGGATCTCTCCGCCCGGTGATGAAGTTTTTTCTGTTTCTTAGTTTTCCTTTGGCGGACGCCCCTTCCCCGCACAGCTGGACCTTCCCGGTTCAGCTGTGCTTACTGTGAAACTCTCAGTCCTCAGCGCTTCCAATTGGTGTTCTCCTTGTGATTTTATTTTTTTTGAGACAGGATCTCCCTCTGACACCCAGGCTGTAGTGCAGTGGTACAATCTTGGCTCACTGTAGCCTCTACCTCCCAGGCTCAGGTGATTCTCCCATCTCACCCTCCAGAGTAGCTGGGATTACAGGTGCCTGCCACCATGCCTGGCTAATATTTTGTATTTTTAGTAGAGATGGGATTTTGCTATGTTGCCCAGGCTGGTCTCAAACTCCTTGACTCAAGCAATCTATCTGCCTCAGCCTTCCAAAATTCTGAGATTACAGGCATGAGCCACTATGCCCAGCCTGGCATACAATTTTAAAAAATAAAATGTACGCTGTCTCACTTTAAAAGTTAATAACGTGCATTATTGAAAATGAAGAGCACGTAGAGGACAGAACTCAGAATTCACCTATAATCACAAGCAGGTTACATTTTACCTTGCTCTTCTAAGTCCTTGTATGTGTATACACACATAATTGAACGCACATTGTTATGTGGTTGAGATCACAGAATATGTATCATGTTTTCACACATCATAAATATTTATCAATTTAAAGTCCCAAAGCCAGGAGTATTTTGATAACCAAGAATACACTACACAATTTCAATCAGGAAAAAAATGTAATTTTGTCTTTCATGGAGACAAAAATTTCCTAAAAGAAAAAATGGCAACATTCCTCTGAATAAGATGCTGGCAGAGTTACAATTAAAATACTGCATTCCCTTAATGCTTAATTTAAAGTAGGGTATACAACAACAGGGTATAATACTTCTAAGAGAATGATCAGAGCCATCCTAGTAAAACGTTACCAAGAAGGTATGTGTCCACTAAATTATTCAGCAGTGTATTCTTACAGTAATCCCCAAAGAAATGCACACATACATCAATGGTTATCATCAAGATGGAAACAGCAATTCGTCTGTGTAGTTCCTTCCTCATGCTCCTTCTGCTGCTCTGTTGCTGACTCAATTAATGAGTCCTGGGTTATGATACTCAGAGGGGGCTTCATAATACCATATTCAAAAGGCTTCTTTTCTCTTAATTATAAAAAAAAGACATTACAAAGGGGCTAATTCACTAGCTCTACTTTTTATCATACATTGTCATCCCAAGACATCTAAAAAAGCATCTATGTTGTGAAATAAAGAATGAACATGGTCTACCTTTGCAGAGACGTGGAAGTAGCTGGAAGCCATTATGTTCAGCAAACTAATGCCTGCAGAAAACCAAACACTGCATGTTCTCACTCATAAGTGGGAGCCAAACAATGAGAACATATGGACACAGGGAGGGGAACAACAGACACTGGCGCCTGCCAGGGGAGTGTGTGATGGGGTCGTGGTGGTAAAGCAGTAGGGAAAAGAGCTAATGTATGCTGGGTTTAATACCTACATGACGGGTTGATAGGTGCAGCAAACCGCCATGGTGTACGTTTACCTATGAAACAAACCTGCACATATTGCACCTGTGCCCTGGAACTTCAAAAATAAAAATAAAAAAGAATGAACATGGTCTATAATAAACACAAGCACTTACTAAAAACTGCTCATTTGGAACTGCAGTGCTAACCCAGAATTGTCTTCTAGATATGGAGTTACCAGCAAGGAGCTTCACTGTCACTCTCCTCCCCGCTCCACTGCCACTCCCCTCCCTGCTCCACTGCCCTGACGAGGAAGTGTGAAAACATGTCTGGCTCCATCTGAGAGGTGGGTTAACAAAGGTCGCTCCCAGAAGACAGCCCTTCCCACAAACTGACAAAACAAAAATGCCCAAAGTGTGTTAAAAGCAGAGATAGTAAAACCACCTCTTCATAAAACAACCCATATTTATAAAGGGGGTGTTTTGCTACCTCTGCTTTTTAACATACTTTGGGCACTTAGGACTTGTTTATTCCTGACTAGACACCAATATTAATGAAAATACACAGATAGAACCATGGTCAGATAGCCTGAAATTGTCTAACCTTCCCTCTGCAGCCCTCTCCTCCAAGAGATCAAATTTAACACCATTCACGAAAGAGAATCATACCTGTAAGTTACCAGAAAAATCTAAAGTGTGTTATTTTACATTCTCTAACATATATGTGCACTTCTTAATACTTAGACTAGGTAATTCAGAGACAATGGAAGTTCGTCCACATTAACTGCACACATGCAGCAAAGCTGTGTCCTGAAATCATCTTCTACGTAGGAACGTTCTGTCCTAGAACCCTTCCGCTTCTCACATCTACAACCCCGTGGGCAAATCTACGCATGTGCCATGCTTAGAGGTGATGTTCACGATGTCCACAAGTCGTTTTCAGAAGACAGTCTTTCCTGTGAATTTTAACATAGAACGTACACAATTGCTTACTAACGGGACTTTGCTCAAACAGTGGCAACTTCTTTAATGTCTAGAAAGAGTAGGTGCTATAAAATTAGAACTTGTTTGCTGATCACGTACACTACACACGCAGCAAAGTGAGACAAAACACAGGCCTGCGAGACACCAGTGAATCCAGCCTCTCCATAGGCACGCTGGCAGGAAGCCTACTGGCATTTGCTCCTTTCTGCTCTTCCCTAGACCAGAACAGAAAGACATGTGCCTGTCCAAAGAGGTGGTTTGGCTATTCCATTGCCCAAAGACAACGTTTCATGTGGATTTTAATAAAAAGATATTTGGAAAATATGTCCCGTTGCAACATCTACTTTTAATATCTACCAACCAGTACTTCAGAACATCAAGAAAAATTACGTATCTCAAAAAGGAACATGGCAAGGCCAACTACATCTACGTTGGTGAAGAAAAGAAAGTGGAGACAGGACAGTGGTTGGGAAATGAAAATGTCCTCTCAATATGACTGATTGGGCGTAGAACCCTTCTTCTGAACTCAGCCCAAGCTCAGCTTCTGCGTAAATTCAGGCTGTGCACGGACTTCCTAGAGCTTATTCATGAACTCTCCAGACCAGGCTATGGAGTCTAAGTAAGAACCTCTCTACTTAGGAATTTTCTGTCTTTTCCTGATTCCACGGTTACTACGCTGAAGAAGAGATGGCTTTGTTGAAGTCTTCTGAGGCTTTCTGCACAGTGCTCTGGACTTGGAGAAAGGATTTCCATTACTGAAGTGTCACTTGGCCCTGGGTCTCCTCCCGGGAGAGAGAAGTGTACAGCTCTCAAGGTTCCTGGCAGTTTTGAAAGAGCTCTCAGCCACAGCTAGCTTTACTTTGGCAAGTGAGGCCATCCCCTTTCTTTCCTCCTTTCCTTTCCCATGGAACCTACTCCTTCCATCTGTCTTTCAAGCTCTGCCTTAGAAATGGCAATTCAAGCCTGATTTTCTCCTTGAATGCACTCTCTCTGTGAAAGAGGCTTTTCACCAAGAATGTGGTGCTGGTGTTTCTCTTGCCAATGGGTTAAACAAAGACCTCCATGCCGGGTAACATTTGGGCAGTCCTCTTCACACATGCCTGTCCTTCTCCATCGCACTTGGCAAAAGCCAACAACCTATGTGTGAAAAGTATAAAGAGATGGAAAAATTCCCATGAAAAATCCTACCCCAAAGGAATTGCGAGACAACTGTGGCATCATCTGAGAACATTATTTCTATTTTGCATCTGTTTCGTTGTTGGGGGCCACTCAAAGTCACAAGCCTTGCATGTACATAGGTCAAAATTGTAAGTGAATGCATCTGTTCAGGTTATTAGCCACTGATTTTTAAATAATCTGAAGTTTGAGAGTCTCAGTTAATAACCTATATGTGGCCAGGCGTGGTGGCTCATGCCTATAATCTCAGCACTTTGGGAGGCTGAGGCAGGTGGATCACCTGAGGTCAGGAGTTCAAGACCAGCCTGGCCAACATGGCGAAACTCTGTCTTTATTAAAAAAAACAAACAAAACAAACAACCTATATGTGCTGAGAGCATTCACAGTCCTAGTAGCATAAATATTAATCACCTCTTTTCTGCAGAGTAGCAAATAAGAAACTAGGAAGAGCTGTTTCATTTCCAACTTGTTCTTTAAGGGCCTTAGAGTTGGTAGTCGTTCTTATCTGGGCTCCCTAATGCCACCTCAAATCAACAAGAAAAGAAATACGCACAAAATCAGCACCCAAATCCCCTGGAGCCAGCCTGCGTCCATGCTCCTGCAACGACAGCTGCCCATGCGACAGGGCTGAGCCAGGTTTAGGGTTAGCAGCGTCCCAGCTCCTCAGGTTCCTGCACATTGATTCACAACAGAATCAGAACTCAGGAGCTAAGCTCTCTGGTTTCTTCTGCTTTTTCTTCTGCAATTTTCTGTTTGTTTTTTTTTAAACATTTTTTATTGGCAACCATGAAAGAGATATTCACAAGACTCACAGCAAGGTCAGAGACCCCTAAACAGATGGTTTTCCCTTAATTCATCAGGCTGGAGCAGAGTTTAAACCAAACCGGAGGAGTCACTCCGGCTCCGGCCACAACCTCATCTCTACATCCTGGCCTTCATCCCATTGGCTGGAAGCTGGTTCACTTCTTCCAAGGGCCTACTTTGAGGGCATTCATGGCTTCTGCAAGTTTAAGCATCACTCGCTCCTGGCACTGGTGGTGCCACTCAGCCATGGACTGGAGCATTCATTTGGTTCGGAGCTCGTACAAATTGAGAACCGTGAACTGCAACCTCAGTGAGGTCTGAAGACTCCAGAGCCTTCAGCTCAGGCATGGCCTTGCTCACCTGCCCAATGTAAGGGATTCCTCCCTCCTCAACCTCCAGAGAGTTAGGGATAGCTCTACCACCTGGTGGAGGAGAAAGCTGATCACTGGTGTGCTTCCAGGATGCGAGAAGCTCTTGAAGCCCAACATTCTCTTTCAGTGGTATTACTCACATTTCCCTGAAGCTGTGTTCTTGAGTTGCACAGGGCATTGTTAACAACTATTTTTTAAAAACATTTCTTTTAGAGATGGGATTTTGCCATGTTGGCCAGGTTGGTCTCAAACTTCTGGGCTCAAGCGATCTGCCCTCCTTAGCTTCCCAAAGTGTTGGGATTACAGTCTTGAGCCACCACGCCCAGCTCAACAACTATTACAACCCTTGTGACTCCATAGAGTGAGACTGAACACCAAGCTGCGATGCCAGAAAAAGCAATCCACACCCTGCCGACAGAGAGCTCTAGTGAAGATTCAGGGTCAAGACTTAGTGGAGAAAATTATTCTCCCTTCCTCTCTCCCTCCCTCCTTTCCTTTCTCTTCTTTCTTTCTCTCCTTTCTTTTTCTTTCTTCTTTCTTTCTTTTTCTTTCTTTTTCTTCTTTCTTTCTCTCTCTTTCTTTCTCTGTCCTTCTTTCTTTCTTTTTCTTTCTTTCTTTCTCTCTCCTTCTCTCTCTCTCTCTCTTTCTCTCTCCTTCTCTCTCTCTCTCTCTCTCTTTCCTTCTCTCTCTCTCTCTCTTTCATGGTTTTACTCTGTCACACAGGCTGGAGTACAGTGGTGCAATCACAGCTCACTGCAGCCTCTACCTCCCAGGCTCAAGCAGTTCTCTCACCTCAGCCTCCCAAGTAGCTGGGACCACAGGTACACACCATCACACTAGACTAATTTTTTTTTTTTTGCATTTTTTTGTAAAGACGAGGTTTTGTCATGTTGCCTAGGCTGGTCTTGAACTCCTGGGCTCAAGAGATCCACCACCTTGGCCTCTCAAAGTGTTGGGATTATAGGTGCACCTGACCTATTTTTCTTTTTATTTTCTCTTTTGGTTGAGACTAGATGAGTGTCTGTTGTCCAGGCTGGAAGGCAGCCTCAACCTCCTGGACTCAGGTGATCCTGCCTTGTAAGCCTAGCGAGCAGCCAGGACTACAGATGTGCGCCACCATGCCTGGCTAACTCTTTTGTAGAGACAAGGTCTCCCTATGTTGGCCAGGCTGATCTCATACTCCTTGGCTCAAGCGATCCTCTGCCTTGGCTTCCCAAAGTGCTGGGATTATAGTCGCGAGCCACCACACCCGGCCTGAAAATATTTCTAATCTTTGGGTTACTGCCTGTTACTCAGGAAATATAATGTATACATAGAGAAGTCTGTATTTGAATTTTGGAAAATTTTGAAAAATTTTATTATATTTATATGGTTGTTTTTATTAAAAGGGCCTCTATTTCATATACCTTAACAAAGAAAGGTGTATGAGTTCTGAGTTCTAAATTCTTAGATTAAATGTCTTTTTAAATTAAAAAGTAATTTTCATGGTGTTCTGTTGGGATAGCACAGTGCTGTGGATTTATGAGAGACGGAGCAAAAGTGCTCCTGCTTGGTTAGCATCATCTGCTTCTTCCACAGCGAAAAAGAATTCTATGATGGACTCCAGTGAGATGTGACTTACTTTGGCCAACGAAGTCATTTTTTGATGGGTTTTCACCATCTCCTCTTTCCTTTCTATCTCAGGATCAGCAATGCTTCTGATAGAGGTTGCCACTCAGTTCCAGGTGTGGAGAGGAAGCTGAGCTGGCCTGACATGGACACCGACGTGAACTAGGAATCAACCGTTTATTGTGTAGGTCATTGTGATTTTGAGGTTGTTTCTTACTGTGGTGTGGTCCAGCCTGTCCTGGCTCTTATAACAACGGATGTTTTCCCTATGCTGTAGTCAGTCCTCCGGGATGCATCCCTGCCCTGAGAAGTAAGATTCATTCAGAGGATGTGGTTGTTTTCTTTCTCACTGAGGATGCATTCAAGAAGGAAGTGGGCTTTGCAAGAACTTTATTGAAGATAAAGCCCACTCATTATCCATGAAAAATATGCAGAGCACAGGATTCGAAGTCAGATAGTCCTGAGTTTAAATCAGAGCTACTACTTATTTGCTGTGTAGCTTTAAGGGAATTATTCAATCTTTCTAAAAATCAAGTTTTCTTTCCATAAACCTGGAATAAAAACACTTATATTACAATGTTTAATTGCACAATGATTAAATTATATACATATAATTATATGTATGAAGACATATACATATATGTATAGCCCTTAGCAGAGTATAACAGACCAATGCTATGGGTTTATAAGATGTAATATTCAGATGAATATATATGTATATGCCATATATAAACCCATAGTGTTGGTTTGTTACACTATGCTAAGGGCTCTATATATATCTTCATATATACATATATATACACACACATATATATTTATATATATTCAAGTATATATGAGGTCCTCTATATGTATATATTCATATGTATCCACATATAGTTTATATATATGAATATATAGAGAGATGAATATACATGGAGGAATATATACATATATATATATATATGAATTCCTTAGCATAGTGTAAGAGCTTAACATTGCGGGTTTAAGAGCTGTAGGAGCTCAGTAAATGGTAATTCTTATGAACATTCGTATATACGCACATAGAGGCATTTAAATGACTTATGTACACAGTCTGAATGCTGACACAACATTCACAAGTTAAGGAGAAATGCGATCATTGAAAGTACTCAGAAGCTGGCAGAGCTGATGCATCATATGTTTGCTCTAATTGCAATATGGCTAGATAGCAGTTTAAGAGATTCGACAATTTAACATTTGAGAAGCCAAGTTGATTTGAGACTGTTTTTAGAAATAGAATATGTTCATAAATGGTAGAATTTCGAGAGACATATTCAAACCAAGCCACCAAATCATTTCAGTCACCTATCAAAGACGCACCTACTAATGGCATGGTTCCAGATGTGTCAATGACAAATGAGATAAAAAAAAAAAATCACGTTCTTTCTACCCACAGCTAGCTATTTAAGTCTGGTGGTAGAGACAGGTGTGTGAACAATTAATTATATTAGGAGACAAACAGCAGCCTAAATAACATGCTCAGGCTACACCAGTCGAGTGTAACGTGCTGAGCCTGGGGTGGCCAGTGTGGCCCAACACAAGGGCACTAGCACCAATGAGAGCAGCTCTACTGTCATTTCATAAAGACAAGCCCTGTCTTGCTGGCATTTGGTAAGCTTTAGTCTTGCTTCAAAACTACAGCAGCGGCAGTAACAGCCACCCGTAACATAGCAGGGCTCTCCGTACATCCCGCCATGTGCCAGACGCTGAGGGAAGTGGTGAGATGGGAGTGTGAGCCCCACCTGCCCGAACCTACGCCAACCAACCCCGAGATGAGGCTCCATCAGGGCAGCAGGGTTAGTCTGGGGCAGGAGGCCAGACTTTCCTGAGAACATAATACTCAAACGGAGACCAGGAGGAGAGAAGAAGAGTAGAAGTAAGTTTGTTTCAGGTGTAGACAATAGTCTCTGTGAAAGTGTTGATTCAAGGGAGAGCTTTGAGCCTTGAGCTGTAGGGGAAGGCCCATGAGGCTGGAACAAGGCAAGAAAGGGGCAGAGTGATGGGGGAGAAGGCTGGAAATGCCCGGGCGGGCCAGGCAGAACCCAGCGGCTATGCACTTGCTGACCAGATGCCATGGGAGGTCATTGGAGGGCTTTAAGAAGGGGAAAGAGGCTGGGCATGGTGACTCACACCGGTAATCCCAGCACTTTGGGAGGCTGAGGTGGGCAGATCACCTGAGGTCAGGAGATCAAGACCATCTTGGCCAACATGGTGAAACCCTGTTTCTACTAAAATACAAAAAATTTAGCTGGGCGTAGTAGTGTGTGCCTGTAGTCTCAGCTACTTGGGAGGCTGAGACACGGGAATTGCTTGAACCTGGGAGGCGGAGGTTGCAGTGAGTCGAAATTGTGTCACTGCACTCCAGCTTGGCATCAGAGCAAGGCTCGATCTCAAAAAAAAAAAAATGTTGGGAGGGGGAAGACATCATTTTACTCATGTTTTTAAAAGTGTTTTTATTAAACATGGAATTACCATGTGATCCGGCAGTTCTACTTCTGGGTATATACCAAAAAGAATTAAAAGGAGGGACTCAAAATTATTTATACTCTACTGTTTGTAACAGCGTTATTCACAATAGCCAAAAGGTGGAAGCAATCCAGGTGTCCACTGATGGAGGAATGGATAGGCAAGATGTGCTCTATCCACACAATGGAATATTATTCAGCCTTAAAAAGGGAAGGAAATTCTGGCACATGGTATAGCGTGGATGAACCTTGAAGAGAACATGCTGAGTGAAATAAGCCAGACAAAAGGACAAATACTGTATGGTCCACTCCCATGAGGTCCCTAGAGTAGTCCAAGGAGACAGAGAGTAGAAAGGTTGTTGCCAGAGGGAGGGGGAGACAGGAGAATGGGGAGTTATGTTTCATGGGGACAGAGTTTCAGTTCAGGAAGAAGTAAAAATTCTGGAGGTGGATGGTGGGAATGTTTGCACAATTTGAATGCCGGGTGTGGTGGCCGATGCCTGTAATCTCAGCTACTCAGGAGGCTGAGGCAGGAGAATTGCTTGAATCTGGGAGGCAGAGGTTGCAGTGAGCCGAGATTGTGCTATTGCACTCCAGCCTGGGCGATCAAACAAGACTTTCAAAAGAAAAAAAAAAAAGAAAGAAAGAAAAATAACTTCCCAAGAGTAACCACTACTAAAAATTAGTATTTCAGCTGGGGAGAGTTTACCAGCCACATACTTAGATTAGGATGGGGTTATCATAATCTATGCTGGCACGAGGGAGAAGTAGGTATCTGCTGGGGGCTGTCAGAAAAACAGGTGGAGAAAGAGCTCAGCTGCAGGTACCAGTGAGACTTGAGATGTTGTGGATGGTGGATGGGCTTTCCAGACCCAGGAATTTAGGCCAGGTTTTGAAGCTTGGCATCAGCACAGACTGGAGGGCAAAGGAGAGGGACTTAGGACCCAAATCCAAAAGAATGAAGTAGGAAGCCAGGAGAAGGTGGAGAGGTGGACAGGGGCTATGCATGTCTCTTGATCCAGGTTCAGGGCACCGAGAGTTCTGTGCCAGGTGTAGGAAGGACATGCTAGACCCAGAGGTGCTGCATCCTGAGAGCCTCTTGCCTCCTGGGGGAGAGACAGGGAGGGGAGACTGAGGGTCCTGATGCTGGCCCCAGGCCTTCTATAGCAGAGGATTCTGCTCTGCTTCCTGCCCAGCCCTGCATCTGAGGCCAGAATGTAGACAGGCCCAAAGCAGGGGGAGGACATGTGTATGTGCATATGTGTGGATGCATGAGTGTGCACATTTGTTCACATGCATGCATACATTGTGTGTACTTCTGTATGTGCCTGTGCGTTGCATGTGTGCACACATGTGTGTTGCTTCCAATAATATCCCCGTGTCTGGCCTTCCTGCTGCATGCAACCACATCTGGAAGCAGGGAGCTGAGCCAGGTGAACTGTCGATACCCATCTGGCTTTATTACAATGTGATTCGGTGACTCTGCAGAGAGCACTCCGGGGCAAAGTATGACATGGGATCTTTGTCAGCCATGGACTTGCCAGCTGTCTTCTGCAGCCATGTCTTCTGGGCCAGCCTTGTAGGGAGTTGCCCCCTGCTCCTGCCCAGCCTAGTTCCATCTGGTTGCTCTCAGGCTCCAGGCTGCTGGGTGGAGGAGAACTGCAGCGGCAGAGTGTGCTCATCCAGATGCTTAATAAGCAGGCACCCTCCCTATGCCAAAGCAAAGCCTGCA
Organism: Cacajao melanocephalus; assembly: GCA_963573385.1. Lineage (NCBI taxonomy): Eukaryota > Metazoa > Chordata > Mammalia > Primates > Pitheciidae > Cacajao > Cacajao melanocephalus. The sequence continues at coordinate 10,674 of CAUYLG010038830.1, forward strand.
AGAGAGGACTCTGATGGGTTGTGGGTGAGGGCAGTGTCAGCTTTGCCATCCCTGATCTCATCGTGACCTCCTGGGTAGAAGAAGGGGAGCCCCTGGCAGAGGCTGTGGCCTCCTCCTCACTAGCGGGATGCGGACTTTTCTTCCTAGTTATGAAAGGACCACGGGGTATGTCACACCTCGAGGGATGTCTAAGAAAATAAAACTGCCACCCATGTTTGACTGTGATGACCCTGGTAGAATTGCCATCCTGGGAGCAAGGATAGAGACCTCCCCCTCTCTCCCCTTGCTTTTGTTTCCATGTGCTTATTTCCATTGGGAGTGGGAGGATGAGTTTAGAGAGTTTTGAGATGATGCCTTCATCTAGGGGAAGTGAGGATGAATTTAGAGAGTTTTGAGATGATGCCTTCATCCAGGTGAAGTGAGGATGAGTTTAGAGAGTTTTGAGATGATGCCTTCGTTTAGGTGAAGCAGAGCTTGGCCGAAACTAAAGTCAAGCTCCAGAGATGGAGCCTTGCTAGAGAGCCGCCTCCGAGAAGCTAGGATTGCCTATAAGAACCTGGGAGGAGAAAAGAAAGTGGGAAGGAGGTAGGCAGGGGAGCAGGCTGCCCAAGAAGCAAGGTGGAGAACCTGTCACAGGACACCTGGCCTTTTACAAGGGATTTTGGGGGAAGGAGCTGTATCAGAGGCTGTTACTTGCCTACTCAATATCCATTCTTCCCTTCTGTTGCTATCACAGGAAGGCGAACATGTGCCCAGCTAAAAGCCTGTATTTCAGTGGTACTTACTGGAAGTGTGGCCAAGGACAAGTAAGTGGAGGTCATTGGATGGGATTCTGGGAAGGCTTTGTGAAGGCGGCTGACCAAGCTGGAAAAAGGGACTTTTTGCACTTCTGTCTTCTCCTTTTTCCTATCTGCAAAGAAGTGGGATGACTAGCACTCCAGCAGCCATCTTGTGCCCATGAGGTGAATTCAAGAGAACAAAATCCCACAGCTGAAGGTGGTGGAGCAGAATGATATGAGGGACCTGGTTCCTGTTGACAAAGTGGAGCCCTCCTATGCTCCCTGGTCATCTATCCTGAGACCATGCCATGTGAAAGAAAGTCATCCCCTAATGTGACTAAGCCATGCTTGCTTTGAGTCTCTGCTTACAGCAGGCAAAAGCCATTTCTAGGTAATTCAGGAGACTAGGCAGTTCAGACTAGCCTACTTGCAAGACAAGCTTTCTTAGTTGGGCTTAGGTCTTCACAGAGGACTCTTATTCAGGGAATTAGAGAAAAACTGAAAGTAAAGAGGAATCTAGATGAAAGAGTGTATTGTGGTGAAAGCGAAACAGTCAAAAATAAACAGCAGTGTTGTCAACAAAACGCCCTTCTTCAGGCTACTCAAACACTTCAGAGTCCTATTTTCTCAGAATCAGGGGATTGAGAATGACCTTAAATATCATTTAATTTGTTTATCTCCACTCCCCTTTATTCTTTTCTCTCTTCCCCTTTTCTCAACCACAGAAAATCAGTGTTCTTCTGTTTGTGCCTGCTTGCCTTTTGCTGTCCATATCTGAGCAGAGTTGCTCCATATGACCCTGTGTGATTAGCAGATCACACGATTTGTCCCATGTCATTCAATGTCAGATCCCAGAAGAAGCAACTCTTCTTTTGCTGATGCCAATCCATCTATTCGTCTATCTCTCCATCCATCTATCTACTTATCCATCCGTCCATTCATCTACCCATCCATTGATCCATCCATCCATCTTCAACTATCCATCCATCCACTTATGCATCCATCTGTCCATCTGTCCATCCATCCATCCATCTATCCTCATCTATCCATCCATCTATCTACTTATCCATCCATCCATCTGTCCATCATCCATCCATCCATTCATCCATCTGTCCATTGATCCATTCATCTATCCATCCGTCCATCCATCCATATATCTATTTTCTCTCTCTCTCAATCATCTATTTATTGGTTATTTCAGGCCCAGCAGCTACACAATTTAAATCCGTAATCTTCACAACAACCCTGTGAGCCTTGTTATCTCCATTCCACAAATTAAGAAATGAGGCTACAGATATTAAAGTAATTTGCCTAAGGTCAAAGAGCTAAATGCAGGATAAGATTTGGAAGTGTCTATGTGGTTCCAAAGAACCTGACACACTGAACCACTTTGCTAGGCTGGCTTGTCATGAGTTACATTTCCACATGACAGGCAAATAGAGAATTCATTCCAGCCAACACACACTGATTGCACAGACATGAAACAGATCTTATGAAAACATTTATTTGATGGACTTCCAGGTAAAAGACTTTGTGTACAACCTATCATGATTTACTCTGGTCTCAAAAACTTGCTTTAAAAGCCCATAAAAAAAGGTGTGATGTTAAAAGTAATTGGGTCACATGTTAAAAGTCATCTTATCCCCTTGCCTCCTCACTAGCTAAATATCTCATCTCAGATAGCGGATAAGAGGACATCATCAGAGTGGCAAATCCTAATGAAATGGCCAATAGAAATGGACCCTTGTTAGATTGTGGCTTTTTATAGCAATTCAAATATATTCACCTTTCAAATCATGTCTTTTCCAGGTATTATAACCACATAGGGGAAAGCCAGGTTAGCCCATGTTTTAGAGGACGGTCCTTTTCTGGATACCCAGGCTATAAATTTGTCCTATGGCAGAGGTTAGTGTATATACTCTTGGCCCTTCAAAGGATGTGGTATTTTGGTGTTGACCTTCAAATCAACCCTGATGTTCCATAATATGAAGTTATTTTAAATTTTGCAGAGGGAAAATCTGAGATGAGATATTTAGCTAATGAGGAGGCAAGGGGATTAGCAAACCCTGTAAAGCTCTTCAGGTGATGAAACATTATTAAAAGTATAGATAGCAATTTGGTAAGAGACAAAAACTTAATGAAATTTGCAAAGACAATTACCTTGTGGGATGGGGATATTTTATAGGAATGGTGACTCAGTGGGCAGAGGCTGGTGGAGAAAGCCAGGAACCTGTAGAATCCTTAAGATCCAGTCATTTGGAGCTCCCTCCAGGTCTGGGAAGACATTATTTCCCAGTTCCCAAGGGCCATTGCACTCTGATTTGGAAAAAAATAATTTAGGACGAGTATAAAAATGATGAAACTTGTGCTCGCTTCAGCAGTACATATACTAAAAAGTGATGAAACTTGCTCATCAACGTGACATTTTAGGCATATCTAAATATTGCCACATACCATATTATACTGTCATAATTTCCCACCATTTTTTGTTCCTCAGAATAAGGCAACGTATAAATATTCTATATTATGGTTTTTTTGTTTGTTTGTTTGTTTGTTTTTCAGACAGGGTCTTGCTGTCACCCAGGCTGGAATGCAGTGGTGCAATCATGGCTCACTGCAGCCTTGACCTCCTGGGCTCAAGTGATCCTCCCACCTCAGCCTTCCAAGTAGCTGGGACTATGGGCATGCACCACCGTGCCCAGCTAATTTTTAAAATTATTTTGTAGAGACAGGATCTTGCTATGTTTCCCAGGCTTGTTTCCAACTCCTAGCCTCAAGTGATCCTCCCCCATCAGCCTCCCAAGGCATGGGTTACTGGCATGAGCCACTGTGCCGGCCTATATTGTGTATTTTTGCTGCTTCTGTTGAGGAAGAATTTGGTGTTTTATCTGAGAGAGGTGAGAGGAACCTTGGCCAGATGCCACCCCCAGAAAGTCAGTGTCCTTCTGTTGGTCCCTGTTTGCCTTGTAGCTGCCCATATTGGAGCAGAGTTGCTCATTTGCTTCTCTGGGCACATCTTGTGTGGAATCTCAGGCCCCAGACAGCAGGGCTGCAAATTACACAGTCAGCTGAAAGGCAGCAGTGATCTATGGAAGAGATTCAAATCCAGAGAAAAAAAATGGGAGCCTCTAACTGCATCTGAAAATCAGCGAAAAAGAACCAGAGTCCTGTGAAACAGTGCAGCTGTCCTTTCAGCATTGGCTCTTTCTGCTCAAACCTGTCACCACTCACATGGGAGTGGTCATTGAAACGGGATTTCTCCTCAGGTGAATGACAAAGAAACAGATTGGGATTTGCCTAGGTGTCTGGAGAGAAGGGTGCCCTCCCCACTTTTATTTTTTGAGATGGAGTTTCACTGTTGTTGCCCAGGCTGGAGTGCAATGGCGTGATCTTGGCCCACTGCAACCTCTGCCTCCAGGGTTCAAGAGATTCTCCTGCCTCGTCCTCCTGAGTAGCTCGGATTACAGGCGTGTGCCACCATGCCTGGCTAATTTTGTAATTTTAGTAGAGACAAGATTTCTCCATGTTGGTCAGGCTGGTCTCGAACTCCCGACCTCAGGTGATCCGCCTGCCTCGGCCTCCCAAAGTGCTGGGATTACAGGCATGAGCCACTGCGCCTGGCCGGAGGGTGCACCTTGATTCCACCCTCCACTATGCAGAAAGGGGGTGCCTGGAACATTGTCACCACAGCGAGAGTCTTCACCTACCATCCTCCAGCCCCGTCCCTTTCTGCCACCTCTGCAACTTCTCCAGTTAAATTTTAAAGAAAGAGAAAGTGGGGACAAGAATGATCTGTCTGCCTGTGTTTGGCCCTTTTTCCAAGTTTTTGTGTTCTGTTTGAAATCAAACTTATGTTTTCTTCTGAAATGAATGACAGGGAGGGAGAAAAGCAAAAGCCACCCAGGCTTGAAAAGCGGTAGCTTCTTGCCGCCGACTTCCTGCCAGTGCCAAGTCAGGGGGAGCTCCGCATGTCCTCAGCTCACCCTCGCCGGGCCACGCTGCATGCAAATAAGGAGCTGTTTCAGTGTCTGCCCATCTGAGACGCTGACATGAAACAGGAAGAAAGAAAGGAAAAAACCACCGTCACCACCAATAAAAAACCCCAAGACTGATGAATTCTCGTAGATTGCAGCAAAGCAGGGGGCCTGGTGGAGACACATCCTGTTTTGCTGTTTAGGTTGTCCCCCAAGCCAATAAGCTCCCTCGTGAATGGCACCAGTTGTGAGGGGTGACAAAGAATTCAAAACACTCACAGGACAATTTTCCTAACCCTTGGTCTCTCGGAATGCTATTTTTTAGGCTAATTGGTTTTGATGGGAAAACTATTCCTGATAGGCCGATTTTTCAGCCAGATTTGAAGTCAGTGCAGTTGGTATTTGATCTTGCACGAACTACGGAGATGTCACCAGCAGCTTTGCCGTTTAAGAGCTGTGGCCTGGTGGGATGTTGACCTGCAGCCAGGGCTCCAGCACAAGTATGTCTGTTGTTATTTGCTTCTGTTTTTTTGTTTTGTTTTGTCTTGTTTTTTTGAGACAGAGTCTTGCTCTGTTGCCCAGGCTGGAGTGCAGTGGTGTGATCTCAGCTCACTGCAACTTCTGCCTCCCGGGTTCAAGCGATTCTCCTGCCTCAGCCTCCTGAGTAGCTGGGATGACACGTGCCTACCACCATGCCTAGCTAATTTTTGTATTTTTGGTAGAGACAGGGTTTCACCATGTTGGACAGGATGATCTCGATCTCTTGACCTCATGATCTGCCTACCTTGGCCTCCCAAAGTGCTGGGATTACAGGTGTGAGCCAATGTGCCCGGCCTGTTTCTGTTCTTCTGCTATCCATATTCGATTTGAAAAATCACCACTTGAGCAGCACCTACTGATTATGTAACCATTCAATTCTGTGTTTTATCCTAAGGCTAGGTAAGAAATTAAAAATCCAGCCAGAAATAATGAGTTTAGTGGCAGACAGGGTATATTAAACAGACTGAATCTAATAGAGCTAGAACCGTAAGACGAATGTATTTATCTTCAACTGAAGATGACATCTTGGGGAGATTCCATTATTTATCTCTTTTCTGTTATGGGCAGCCCTAAAGAAAGTCTTTTTTAGATAAGTAAGATGTACTTTCAGGGTTAAATCATCTAGTCCAGTCTGAATAAAACATCAAAAGCACTAACAATCCCAAGCTCCTTCAAAAACTTTGCAGGCTTCAGGTGAGATTGGTAAGACTATTAATTAGAGTAATGAAAAAAAGTATTATCACATCTACTTAGTTTTCTCATTTTCTTTTAACTTCTCTTTTGTGTATGTTCTAAAATATACGTAATTTTCGGTTCAGTAGGGCATTTTCAACTTTTAAGTAAATATCAATATATTTCAGAGTGAGCTCAAATTTTTACTTTATATTTAGGTATCCAGTTTTGTTTGTTTGTTTGAGATGGAGTTTCACTCTGTCACCCAGGATGGAGTGCAGTGGCTCGATCTTAGCTCACTGCAACCTCCGCCTTCTGGATTCAAGCGATTCTCCTGTCTCAGGCTCCTGAGTAGCTGGGATGACACCCACTACCACACCCATCTAATTTTTGTATTTTTAGTAGAGATGGGGTTTCACCATGTTGGCCAGGCTGGTCTTGAACCCCTGACCTCAGGTGATCCGCCCACCTCAGGCTCTCAAAGTGCTGGGATTACAGGCGTGAGCCGACAAGGTAGGCAAAATGAAACAAAAGAAACAACAACAACAACAACAACAACAACAACAAACATTTAGAATAGTCTGTAACAGAGGAAGGCTTGAAGGGAAGTAAGGTGATATGCAGGAGGATCAGCCAGGAGGCATTCCTCCAGGAGAAAAATTTTTACTTAAAGGAGAAAGCTTAGTGATGGAGAAGGAAAAGACAGGTTAAAATTGTAAGTTGGCCATTGATTGGGTGTGGGTCTGGGAAGTGGAGATGCTGAGGGCGGGGGTTGGCTTGGGCAATGAGAAAATGGTGTTGCTTTTGTGCCCACTCTGTGCTGGGCACAAATTCACCACATTTACCAAACCTCAGTGCTGAGACAGCATAGGATTCCCTAGCAGGATGTCCAGTCTTTTCCTGGAACCGCCATCTATTTACCTCCTTGAGTCGTCTGGACGGTGAGAGGTGGCCTCCTGCACAGTCAGTGCAGTGTGATCCCCCTGCTGTGTCATGCATGGCTTCTGCCCTCTTCTCTGGCACCTCTGCCACCCCAGGTTGTGCCTGTGCTGCTGCCCCTTCTATGCCCACCTGGAAAGCCCAAAACCTTCTTGTGCCTTCTACTCCAGCTGGGGAGCTTCTTATCATGTTTCATAGCCGGCTTCTCCAGAGGGGACTCTCAGAGCTGACTGTACCTTCCTACCCCAGCCTCTTCTTCCTGGGATGGGGTCAAAATATGAACAGTCAGAGCTTCATGCTTTCAGGAAACCACCTTCTCTTCCACCTTCTCCTTTGGCCTGCTCAGACAGCCAGACTTCTTAAAAATATTTTCCTACAGGCTCATGCAAATAGGGGATGTGGCTGAGCATCTGTTTCTAAGTCCTAAAACAGGTTATGAAAGCCCAGAATCATGCTGCCCTGGTAGAAGTTTCGTTTAGCCAGAACACACCGAGAGGACCTTCACATGATGGTGTGGCTGAATTCCACGTGCTTCTAACAATGTCTTGCCCTGACCCGACTCCAAGTACTGATTCCCAGGGAGGGCATAATAGAGAGACCATCTTGGGGGTGGATGATGACTTGTGCAAACGAATCAAATTCAGGTTGTGTGTTGTGGGTATAGAAATGGCAATGCCCAGTCGTCTGTTAGGTATACAGCTCTGCTGTACAGGAGAAAAATCTGAACAGAATTTCTATTTGGAGTATTTCTTTTAGAGGCTGGGGAATTGAAACCACGGGCGAGTAAGAATGTAAAAGGAACCAGACATTCTTCATGAAACAGCTGCTCCAGATTGGTGTAAGGAGCTGTACAAGGGAATCCAAGAATGTCTTGTCATATGAGCCATTGTCATATAAACAAAAAGCCACGGTGTTCTGGCCCTCATGGAGTTTTGATTCTAGCAGATATTGACATTAATCAAATAATCCCCAGGGCAAAAATGTCAACTATGATAAGTATAGAGAAGGGAAAAATATACAGAACTTTTAACAGCTAAGATCTGAGAAAGCTGACCAGTCTGCGAAAAGGGACAGCTTCCCTAGGAAGTGACTTTGGAGCTGTGATGATGGATGACTCAGAGTTAACCAAATTATGGGAAGAAGGAGGAGGAGACGGGGAAGACTTTTCGGGCAGAAGCCAGAGCATGTGCAAAGATCTTGTGGCAAGAAGCAGCCTGGTGCAGGGGAGGAATGGAGAGACATACAGGCTGGCTGGAGTGCAGAGAGGGAGACGGGCAGGGAGGTGGTTGGACAGGGAAGCAGGGATCAGATCATGACGCCTTAGAGAAGCAGGAAGGCATCATGGTGACTAATGTCAGAGGCAGGGGAGGACAAGCAGGGATAGACAGGGAAGCAGAGCTGGGAAGATGCTAAAATGCAGCAGTTCGTGCTTGGAAAGATCATGGCCTGGTTCTTCCATTGCAGTGATTGGATGTTTCTCTCCCCTATTGTTTTTCTAATTTGTCTTGACTAATGGAGAAGATCAGGAGCTCAAAAGATAGAGGTTGTTTACAGCACCCAGTTTGGCTGCCGTAGGTTAATGGGTTTAGACTCTAAAGGGATTAGGCTTTTGCTCAGACACCAGTGGAGTATTCTAGCCAGCCTATCTTGTGAAGGTGGTACATTAAGAAGTAGGTTTGTCTGACTTATCAAATTAAAATGTGGTGCATCAAGCTAAATTTGAATTTCAGATAAATAACAACTAATTTTAGATGTGTCAGATAAAGAATGAATATGTTTTTAGTACAATATGGGATAATGAATATTTTCAGATAAATAGATGCCCTGTATTCTGTGTAGCAAGCCTAACTAGAGAATCAATGTTAGTGCTCAAACTAAGAAGACTTTTGAGAAATTATCAGCGGTAAATACAAATATACATTTCCATCCATCCATCCATCCATTCATCCATCCATCCATCCATCCATCCCTCCATCCATCCCTCCATCCCTCCCTGTTGAGATCCAACTATGTGTCAGACACTTTTTGGGGTTTGAGGGTATTGTAATCAATAAGACAGACAAACTCCCTGCCCTCATAGTGTTTACATTCTAGGAGAAAAATGTTCATCTTAGAGAGATTATAACAAACAAATCTTCAGAAATAACTGTTACATCCAAAATAGAGGAATGTATAAATAAATCATAATATGATGGACTAAGTTGCAGCCATTACAAACATCCTGTTTTGAAGGCAATTAAATGTTATGGTGAACTGATTCCAATATAAAACCAAATAAAATAAAAGCTGTGCAAAACTATGCATGAGGTATTATGTAAATGTTATAAACCACAATTACAAGATCACCTCAATATCTAGAAAAATACACCAATGGTGGCTATATCTGAGTGCTAGAATTATTCATAACATTTTATTATTTACATTTATATTTTCTTTTTCACACTTTCTACAAAGAATTGTGAATGATTTTTATATTTAGAAAACCTTTTTTATTCTCTTCTTCTTTTTCTGAGACAGAGTCTTGCTCTGTCCCCCAGGCTGGAGTGCAGTGGTGCAATCTCAGCTCACTGCAACCTTCACTTCCCGGGTTCAAGCGATTCTCCTGCCTCAGCCTCCTGAGTAGCTAGGATTACAGGTGTACGCCACCATGCCCAGCTAATTTTTGTATTTTTAGTAGAGATGGGGTTTCCTCATGTTGGCCAGGCTGATCTCAAACTCTTGACCTTGTGATCCACCTGCCTCGGCCTCCTAAAGTGCTAGGATTACAGATGTGAGTCACCGCACCTGGCTGAAAACCATTTTTTATTTGTAGACATGTATTACCTATGGGCTCCACAGCATCATGGAAAAGACTAAAGATTTGTGTCAGCTTTGACTTTGCCATTAATTATCAGGACTAACCTACAGCAAGTCATGCCACTTACCTGGGCCTCACTTTCTTTGGATTTAATTATGGACTAAGCTGTGATTTTCTGTGTAATTAAGAACCAAACTAAATTGAAAAAAACAATATGCCTTTGTTTTATAGAAGAGTCCAGAGATACCGTCATTACACTGTGTGTGTCTTTGTAAAACCCATATACCATATTCTCTTGTTTTATCTAGCTGTTATATTGTCTATAACTTACTTTTAAATATTTTAGTATAGACAGGTGTATGTGCACACATGTGTGTGTGTTCTTAATCCTCTATAAAGTTATAGCTAAAATTTAAAATACCTTAACTGGACACACATCTTTTAGGAGTGGTTGGTAGTATTTGAAGGACTACTATAAGGCTTTATCTCTTGAGAGTTCTAGAGGGTTCCCTAATTAATCTAATAAATATAAGAAGTTATTTTGTGCTGGAAAATTAAGGAGTGTTGAAGATATGTGAGTTGGCTAGAGCTATTTAAAGACACCACGTCCTTGCATGAATAGGGTTTAGGAATCTAGTAATCCTGGATTAGAAACTTTATTTGGAGTGATGCCTAAACCAGGTATGCCAATCTGTCTTGTGTCCAAATACTAACAGAGGGTTCTAGCAACTTGATCCCATTAGCACGTCAGCTGAAGACTACTGCTAGAATGCTGTTATGTTTGTTTTGAGTTAATATTTCATGGAAATTTCTGAGCCCTGGTACTGTATTTAAACTCACAGAAATGGCTGTGTGCCTGTTTGCTAATAAATATTTCTCTGTGTGGTAGAATTTGGTCTGGGGTTTGCTGTCTAGCTGTCTAAATCACACATCTCTTAATATCTCAGTAATGGGTGAGGAGATACGTAGTTCTTCTCACCTTTAATTGTTGGATGTGTGAAGAACCTGGTAATTTTGAATGACTGAATGGATTGAGGTCAGTTGGCATATTAACAATAAACTTTATTTTCCAGAAATATTTTACTTACTTTTATGAGCTTTTAAAATTATTATAAAACTAAAAACATATAAATTATCTCCCCAAACCAACACAGATTCCTACTACTTATATGTATTATGTCTCTATGAGCTTTGATTTTTAGAATAGAGCTCTGTTCCACAACCTCTCATTTTGGGGTTATAGGTGCAATAATTCATTAAAAATGAATGCTGAGTTTGAAAAGTATTACCTGAATGCTCAATATTCAACAGGCAGCCTAATTCTGGCTCTCTGGAGAGAGTAAAGGGAGGTTTTGGCAAAAAGTCTTGGAAATAACCAGCTAATCTTACTGCCTTCATTTTGATGAGATGATTTGTGTTTATGCACATATTGAATTATGCTTAAATACATGGAAATTTTAAAACGCCAAAGGAAGGGGAAAAATGCTACATAGCACATATTTTAAAGTGTTTTTGTTTTTTTCTGCTAAACTCAAACCACTTGAAAGCTAGGAAGAGTCACTACTGGAAGATCCAGTGCTGAAATTGACAATAGATGCTTACAGTCATTATGGGAGCTAAGCTCTATAATTTTGTCCAGCCCGGGACCTATACATAAACTGGTTCCTACAAAGGTGGTGATGTGAAGTGAATGCTTGGGAGCTGGGAATGGGGTTGAATTCCCCATTTGCCAGGGGCCAGCTCTGGGACCTCAGGTGAATGCAACCTCTCTGGGTAGCCAAGTCATCACCTACGGAATGCAGGGCATTCATCTGATGCACAATAAGTGAAAAATCAGCAAACTCTCGCAGGGGACTTTGTAAGAACACAGGTAATTTGGGGAGGTAATGTGGCAGAGTGGGAAGATTGAGCATTTGGTAATAGCCAGTGTGACCTTGGGCAAGTCATTTAATTTCTAAGCCTTTGAATTCAGTAAAACTGAACTAAGAAAGAATGAATTACTTGACAAGGTTGCTGTGAGCATTGTAAGTATACAGTCAATTCACTCATTTATTCAGGATGATATTCTGAGCAGAGTAGACCTGTAGATGCATGAGACACGATTTCTATCTTTGAGGAATTTATAGCGGAAACTGTAAATAAGCAAACACAATAAAGTGTGATAAGTCCTCCCCTAGTCAGCCTAGAAAAGAGTTTTAAGAGGAGGTGAAGCAGGAGCTGATTCTTTAAGGTTACGTGTCAGGTGGACAACAGGGCAAGGAAAACGCAGGTGTGAAGGTCTGTATGCATGCGTGTTATGGAACTCCTCGGCAGTATTAGTTT